>JAUTBT010030648.1:0-18928 GCA_032361225.1 Lepetodrilus schrolli | reverse complement strand
GTTTAGGGCAGGAGGAAACCCGCAACATCCGTAGCGCTGAATGTTGCAGTAAACCTGCGAGCATCGGCTGGTACTGCTGAATACCGTAGTAGTAGTAGTAGTAGTAGTAGAGGTAGTAGTAGTTGTTGTTTTAGTAGTAGTAGTAGTAGTAGTAGTAGTAGTAGTAGTAGTAGTAGTGGTAGTAGTAGGAGTAGTAGTAGTAGTAGTAGTAGTAGTTGTAGTAATATATGTATTTGTAGAGCCGCCATCCACCGTTACACAGTGCTCTGTACGCTGTTAAAAGTTACGCTGTTACGACCCTTTCGTGAAACGCGACCCTCACTACAGTTTTAAATTATTGCTAACATAATAAAATTGTCAGAGTAATCATATTTCTGTAATATCTGGCCCATCATAGGGTGTGGATATTGTAAAAACAGCCCGGATACCTATCCAAATCGTGACATAGACAAGAGTATGGCAAACATAACCAGTCGAGAGGCTGGAAAATTACAACCCTCTCTAGATAGTCCTAACTGCTTGACACGTCACTAGTGTCTTGACACGTGACTTGTGTAGATACTACGACGATCATGCGCCGTCGGTGTTTAATTTACAACATCTTATTGCTTAAAAACATATTATCCATTTTGAAATTGCTGCATTGCGTTTCCAAAATTATTCTCTTGCAATTTTTTATTTACATTTTGGTATGGGATTTGCATATGTTCTTGCTATTTTCAACAGCTGGCAGGCCTATTATATATGATTCTTACATGCTCTTGTTATTTTCAACATTTGTATTTGTATATTTTTTAATAAGATGCTTTTGATATTTTCCATATTTGGTATAACTTTATATGTGTTCTTGCTATTTGGAACATTTGGTATACGGTTTGTGTATGCTCTTGCTATTTTCAACATTTGCTGTAGTTTTATTGTGTGTTGCTTTTGCTATTTTGAACGTGTGGTATAGGGTTTTTAAATGCCCTTGTTATTGTGAACATTTAGTGTATGGCTTTCATATAGGTCAAAATTGAACATGTTTTGTTATTGTGATGGTTTGGTATAAGATTATCGTATGCTGTTGCTATTATTGTCAACAATTGGTATAGTATTGTTTAATAATATGGTATAACTTAATATGTGCTTTTATAATTTTACTATTATCAACATTTGGTATAATAGGATTTTTATTTATAATGTATTCTTGATATTGTCAATATTTTGCATTGGATTTTTGGATATGGTTTATTGCTATTTCCAACATTTCGTGTGTTATTTTGATACATTTCAACATATTGCATAGAACAGCTTAATTATCAACAATTACTTCATAAACATTACACCCGAATCATATTCGCATACTAACTTAAATATAATTACTCATGTTAATGCGAGATTTTAAATTCCGAATGTCGTTTAAAAGCTAGTGCGTACGTACTCATTCGCGCGTTCTTACCAACTCACCCATATATCTACGTGCTTTATTAACAAATTGGTGTACAACACGATATGGAAAGAATATTTAGGAACAAAACACCATTTTGCTTTCTGAAATAATATACGAGTTTGTTGCGGCGGGTCTCTTTTATATCCCTCACACATTGATACTTTAAAAAGTGAAATATAAACAACACAGGCGAAGGCATTTAAGAGAACAACACCCTTCCGTGCTATGAAAGTCAACATATTTTGATACTATATCTAAAGAAAACAAACCTGAAGACAGCATACCCATGAGCGATGCGAAACGTATTATCATACGGTTTTCTTAAAGCACGAAACTTGAGAGCAATAATTAGTGAAAAAACTCCTCGAAGTTTTAAGTGAATATTTTTGAAACAGTCCATGCTTTATTCCACAGCTTTATGATAATGATTTCCAATGGGATCTGTGTTTTCTCCTCCGTTTGAAGGCCTGAACCCGCCTTATTAGCATCCTACTCCTTTTTGAGGTGGGTTTTCTTTTAAAAAGAAACGGCAACTCAAATCACCAACATACGTGCCGAACAAGATTTTCCTTGCCCCTCGGGTCATCTCCCTTGACCCAGAGGTTGTCCTGAAGAGGGCGCTATCTCGACCACCTGCGCATGCTCGTGGAGTGGTCAAACCCGAGCCAGGATCGGAGCATTGAGGGTCAGCCATGTTAAAGGGACGTTTATCTGCAGCTTCGAGTGGTATTGTGTCCTCAACACAAACCACTCCAAACTGAAGGTCCCACATTGTGTTGTCTGGCTTTGATATGTTGCTGCTAAATGATAATCGGATGAGATGAGAGATACGAGGGGGCAGTCATCTCTTTACCTGACCACCGATCGGTCCAGCAATGCCCAGTTTGAAAGGGGTCCGTGTCATTTGGGTGATAATCGGTCCTTAGCACTGATGAGAAGGATAGGGACGGGTAGACCGATAGAGATCTGTATTGTCCTATATCGGTGAACAACACACTAAAACACGGACTAATTGGAATTGAATCAAGAGCGACATGAAGAGAGCGGAGCAATCATCTTCTCTTGCAATGACATTGATCACGGAACGACTCAGAATTCTTTAAAATTATTATTCCAAATTACTCCATCCTACCTGATGACACTGATCGTGGAGCTTCTCCAAATTCTAAATAATTATTATCCCAATATCCCAAATTAGTCCATCCTACCTGAGCGGGTTTGCCGACGTGATTGTGAATGTCGATACAATGGCTCAACAAATTACAACTTATTTTTAAGCAAATGGAAGTGTGACGCCTCGTCCGATTGATGATCCGAGAACAAGCCATACCTTGCAAATGCACGACCAATAAAAAAACAAAAGGATAAGTATATCTACTTCCGTTATCCGAAGTGAAAATCGTTATTTTATGATGTATCGAAATCACGAAATGCAAAGCACAAGTAGTGAGGAGCTAGGAGCATATACTGGTTTAATAATGGCTTCTGGTTGAGCTAGGAGCATATACTTGTTTAATAATGGCTTCTGGTTGAGCTAGGAGCATATACTGGTTTAATAATGGCTTCTGGTTGAGCTAGGAGCACATACTGGTTTAATAATGGCTTCTGGTTGACCTAGGAGCGTATACTGGTTTAATAATGGCTTCTGGATGAAGTCATTATGCATGGTGGAAAAATAACCGCGAGTGCCGTTAAACAATAATTCACTCACCCACCAACTAGCTGACTGTATAAGATATAGGTTGAGCGGGTATGGTTAATTGCCATAGTAACCAATTGCAGTTTGAAGGTGATAAAAGGAAATAGTCCAAAATAATACCCCTACACCCAAATAATAATAAAGAAAGGAAGGAATAATAAATGAAAATAAAACAAACAAATAAAATAATTACAAATATATAAATAAAGAGAAATGAAATAAAATATAGAGGTTTCAAAGTGAAAGTGATGGCGATGTTTAATCTACATACCTCGAAAAATGGTCACTTAAGACAGGTAGCTAGCAGATACATTACCATACCATAATCATATGCAAATTGAGATCATAATAAGGCTGATAATTACGTATTAATTAATGCATTTACCGGCTGACGGTCAGGTGATCGATCTAATGTTACAGGCGAGCAACGCTAAGCACTTACATCTATAATGAGATTTACCTCTCAATATGCTAATTTTTTTTTATCTTATCTCAAAGGGGTCGTGACCTTCTGTAGTATAGCTCATTATGAAATGTCTATCTTGTGCAATCATAGCGGGATGTGTGTGGAACACCGCCTATTTGTCGAGGATTACAGCAATCTACTTGGTGGGACTCGAGTGGGGAAACACGACACGGTTTCAAACGTCGCCATTACACCAAAACAAACAGGCCTGCATCAGATGTCCACCTTTCCATTCGGGGCTCATTTGAACATTAAATACTGACGAATTAAATGTCTACTTACGAGGATTAAGATACAGGCTTGAGAGATGCATTACTCAAAGAGGGTAAGAAATATGACAAAGCATTCTTCAAAAGGCAAGTTTCCATCTGTCTTCTCTGTGTATAATGTCGGAGATGTGACACTTTGCCTCTCAAGTAGCCATTGATTACTCGGAATAATATTTGTCTAGAAACCATCAGGGTCAAGGTCAACGTAGACGACTGAGCAGAATGAGTAGTTCCGGTTATATTTTTCATGAGGCCTGGCCCCGAGATTACGAAACATTTGTGAGTAGGCCTATACTTTTACTCAAACCATATAAAATTTGAGCTTCTGCATGAAATCTTACTCAAAAGGTTTCGTCATCTCGGGGCCAGATTTCAGCCTCTAAATAGATTGGTTATTGAATTGGAGTTTAGAGCCGATTTCAAGAACATTTCACAAATATTGCGGTAGGCAACCTGATTGTAATTGAACGGATTTTCATCGGTTGGTTTTGCTAGCTCACTGCAATATCATCTCTCAGTTATTAAATGGATACCTCCTCAGACATTACTGACTCTGATCGGATCTGTCTTTGCTGCCTTTCATTTACCCATTTAATGCTGAGCGCCAAGCAGGGGAACAACAAGTACGATCTCTTAAAACGTCTTTGGACAAAGCCTCTAATATTTTATCTGTTATAAAGACTTTATGTACATATAATAATAATAATAATAGTAATAATAATAGTAATAATAATAATAATAATAATAATATGTATTTATATAGCACCGCATACACCATTGTTGGTGATGATGATGATGATGATGATATTTAATTTATATAGCGCTAGTATCCATGCTTTAAAAGCATGCTCGCAGCGCACAATGTAAGAGATATCGTTGACTAGGAAAGCGATTTACGGATGAAAAAGGTTTTCTAAAGACAGGGAGAGTTGGAGGGGTAGGCTGTTTACAGTACTAGTATGTTGCGGCAACAAACGAAAAAGAACGTTTTCCAAACTTGTCAAGCTTGGATTGAGGGACATGGCAAGGGCCGCGAGGATTGGTAAGGCAGTAGTAGTAACCTATATTCACGGTAAGACCCATATAAAACGGCTGAAGTGCATAACAGTGAGCAATACGTATGCATATGTATGCATGCATTTCAATACGGGTTTGGACTGCGTAGCGTTTTGTATGAAAACCCAAAGCATGAAGCGAATGGACTGGACGCATGCGCAAACCGATTTCCTGCTATTTTCCTACTAACCCGTTCAGCGAACTACTAAATGTAGAGAATAGTATTGTATTGTAGTGTATTGTAGTGAATTCTCCATTGAACGCACCCCCAGGTTACCCTAGAGTTACGCCGTGTTGTACAGGAGTGGCCGGGTCAGAATGGTACTTTGTGTGTAAACAGATATCTCAAAGTAATCATCCCCAATGTAGACATTAGCAGAAGAATCGCGATGTTCTATTAATATAATTATATCAACAGAACGATATGTGCAAATACGATGTCACACTTTCCTCAACGATGCACGTGCAGTCCACGCGTGGTAATGATAACTTGGGTCGGACTGTCTGAAGTGGCCAATCCTATTGTGGGACATATTGATGTGAAGTTCAGAGAGGCTTAGTAGCGCTCTTGACAGTGCGCATTGATTGCACGGACCCTTGTCTAACACGTGCATTGCATCAAATGTCAGCACTTGCATGGTAAACACCAATGGCCTAATATTTGGGGATAATGACAAATATTGGTTTCCTAATATAAAGAAAACAATTTTACATGTTTGAACGATCTCGGGTCAAACTTATCAAATTATAATTGGAAGGCGTTGAATTTTTCGTAAACGGATCAAATGACGTAACATGCGCATTCTGCAAACAGAACATGAATAGACATACAGCTCAAGGCATTCATCATGGCATGTTTTTAACCAGAGAGAAAATACCGGGATAGATTCAAATTAGGTGCATTCCCTTGTGTATTCCCGTGCAATGCGCAGCTCTAAACCCGCACTAGGAGCTATTCTTCACGTTCAGTTTGGCATATATGCATTGGTCGTGGATCACAGTTTCATTTCTTCTCAAGTATCATAGCGATAAAAGTGTTCAAGCAGTGGACTTACTCTTGTAGGAGGTCCCGAAGTTTTGATTTACAATCAACTGTAGAGACAACTGTTCTGTGCAATGGACTAGCTTCTGGTCCAGCCGCAACGGAAATGATACTCGGGAAAGCGCCCTTGAAAGCTAGCGGCTACTTCATAAAGTCTTCCGTAGATATCTACCCCCTATTTCTGTACGCTTTTGTCGGCACTCGGTGGAGAGGAAATCCTAGCAACATGTTTACACGAGTTTTACAAATGAAGGAACTGAGAAAATAATCGATCCCTGCCCTATTTGCACATCGAGCACGGGGCAACAATTACTGCTCCCCGGTCGCGCCCTCTGTGGGTCGGGCTTTGAACTACATATCGGCCAGCCATAGAATCAATGGGAACACCGAGACAAGACTAATATGTGCATTTATCCGATTATTAGTGCAAACAACAGAGAGGTAGAAATGTAAACACAGCAAAGCATTTCCAGTTCAATTTAAAATGGGTTTCTTCCTCTTTAAAACGTATCCAAACCCTTTAGTCGAGCGTCTTGCTCAACCGCCATACCCGGTGCTTTATTCATTTCACTTAGCTCCGGGTAAATATAAAACACTAGAAATGTTCTGCCACAATAGTCAGGGTTTTCCTGTTTGAAGGTTAAAGAGTTTCCGAAAAGCTCCGAGCGTTTACTTATGGATTTTGTCGGGTCTCACTTACAGTTGGAGTCCGCGTGACCAATGTTGCATTATGCATCCATTACTCGAACTGTAAAGGACGGTTTGAACATTTGCTTTAATTCATTGCATGTTTGTGTTAGACATGTTTCTCGGATAACCGTTTGCACTACACATACTCAACAGTAGTGTGCACTATGCACCTGTCCGGAAATGCATATTCCTATGAAGGTACGAAAAATAATGACGGGCCGGATATGATATCATATCTGTAGGCAACTATACGAGGTTTAACTCTCGCCCCGCCATTATCGTTAAGATTATGGATAGCATATATTCAGTGTAAACCAATGTAGATAAGATGGAAGGTGCGGAAAAAAGTGAGAAAGAGAATTACAAATAAATGAATAAAAAAACCAGAGAGCAACAGAAGATCGCATAGGATTGAGTATAGAATTAAAACACACTGGGAGGGAAACTATTGAGAGAGAGAGAGAGAGAGAGAGAGAGAGAGAGAGAGAGAGGGAGAGAGAGAGAGGGGGGGGAAGGGGAGCAATATAAATACAGCACATTTTTTTCCAAGAATATGTTTTTATCCTAATACATATCAATTCAAATAAATTGTGAATGACGTTTGCCAAGCACACGAAGGCAAGCTTCCGTAAAATGTCATATTGATAACAGTATATAATGTCGCATGTTGTATTTGTCTCTCTATATCATAAAACTTCTGTCTGTCTTGACACCATGTTTCAACAACTGCGCCTAAGGAGTTTGAAGTATGTATATACGTAGTTAGTTAGTACATAGTGCATAACTAAGTAAGTGAGTAGGTCTACACAGTAAAAAAGTTAGGTGTCCGGGCCAACACATATAACGTGGATGCTCAAAAATAAACCAGGACACCTGAGGTGAAAGTATCCTGCTAGGATCCTGTTAGGATTGTATTAGGATCCTGAAACAGGACGTCTGGCTTTCTATTGGTTGCTTTACTTTATGCCTACGCAAAAAAAAAACAGGGGGCCTATTCTCGAAACGTTCTTACGATATTTTTAGCCTAAGAACGTGCGTACCCTTTTCTTAGACCTACTATACGAATCCTTAAAATTGTCATACGATGATAAGAACCTTTGGAAAACAGATTAGACACTATTGATGGCTACATGTAAGGCTACTTCGAACAATTTTGATAAAGCATTTTAAGCGTCAGACTATTCGTTATTCATCTGAAACCTCGATACAATGTTCATTAAGCTAGGAGGCAAGAACACACCTCCCAATTTCTTTCTGTGTCCTCATTCTCGATAATGCTTCATCTTAAGAAATCTATGCTCTTAGCGAACGTGATAATTAGACAATTTGTGACCACCCATGAAAAGAGATTACAGCCACGCCTGTCAATTAGATCCATGGTTTTGTGTCTCAGTCTCGGTTAAAATAGACTTGTCAGATATGCGTATTAGAACCTTTTAATTTTAAGCCAGGACAGAAATCACCTCCGCTGTAAAAGCGGCCCGCATTCAACCATAACCAAACATTTTGCTACATTACTGAATCTTTCTTTTCGTTTTGTTTTCTGTTTCATTTTTTCAACGGCTCACTTATGTAGGGTTCTTTTTGCGAAATTAAGATCGATGGTAGTTCTTTGATACTATAGAGGTTCTCGGCGCTCTGTGACGGGCTATATTTAGCGTGAATGGGAAGGGGACTATAGTTAGGCCTACGCGTCATGCAACCTGCTGGTTACGATTAGATGCTCGCAACAAACGAACCACACGAACATTAATAACTCGAATCTATGTGCGAAACGAACCATGCCATCCGATGCTTAGAAAAGACGCTCTTATGAAAATATATTAAATACGTGTTGTCATCTTATTTCGTTCCGGTTTGAAATCTACAGTGCACGACAATAAGGTAGCTTTACAGCGTACAAGAATGATATGAATGGGTCTCTGCTTGTACATCAGTCACGGTGAATGTATGGAGTATACGCTATATGATATCCGTGACAAGTGTGATAAAATGCGAAATACAGGGTTAGTGGATTGATTAATATAACGCCCGTCTGTCCTTCGAGAACAGGAACCAAGGTCTAATACCAACTTTAGTGGAGTATTAATTATAAATCATATTTTCCAAAACAAAATCATAAATTATCATGAAATAAAACCCTATACTACATCCTGATAGTGCAAGAGTAGTATACAATATGCCATTGCTAATAACGATTGTGACCTCCTAAGTCACTTTCTAATACCGTATAATTATATTAATTAGGTTCCCGGTGATGTTAAAAAGTTGATTGAGAGGAAGTAGTAAGTATACCTGGCAATACACTGTATACTTAAATGTATATGTTTTTCGTACTACCGGCATTATGGGCAGTGCATATTTTCAACTTACGGATTCTTACGATTTAGGCACCACGGTAAATACTAGCAGTCAATCATTACTTATACCAAATTAGTATCCACCTACTATAGTATGGATAAAAGCAGGTAATTTATTTACGAAAAGAGAGATAACCTGTCTCTCTTTCTATCTATCTCTATCTCTCTCTATCTCTCTCTCTCTCTCCACGCATACAGCAAATTCACGTACACGTTCACATAAGAACTCATAGAACGGACGCCCATACGCTATCTCTCTCTCTCTCTCTCTCTCTCTCTGTGTCTGTCTCTCTGTCTCTCTCTCTCTCTCTCTCTCTCTCTCTCACACACACACACACACACACACACACAATCACAAAGTATCCACACTTCTGTACCGGCCGATATCTGTACCGATTCTAGTTTCTCTATCTCTATACCTCAATGTGGATATCAAGAGCAGCTGTACATGAGGTATATGGCATGCACAGACTGTGACGTCACTCTTGGCACCACATTATCTACCGTTCACTTGCCAGAACGCACCTGTCGTGTCTATATCTGATACGCCAGCACTGAGATAACTACGGTAGCAGTACCAACAATACACACACCAGGTTTAAGATAAACTAATATTTATTTATAACTTTTGATAATTCAATTGAAAAGTTTTCAGATGAAAATCGTGATATTGTAATAATTATATTACGTTGATATAATTACAACATAGACACTTGCCATACACAGAGAGGAACACACGAATATTAAAACATGTTTTGAAGATCTTGAAATTATGGTTGGAATGAGTTAAAGCGGTGTTTCATCACGAGTACATATTTGGGAGGTATATGCGGAACCTACGTCGATTATAAACATACAGAAGTGTGTTTAAAATATATAGCTAATCAAATCCTTCGATATTAAGACAATTTCATTTAGACGTTATGCTTCACTAGCTATTGTATAGAATAGTTAATTATTTAATTTGTTTTTAAAATAAATGAAAGACGCCTGTCGTCGATATATACATAGTAAAGAATTGAGTACATCTAATCGGTATACTGCAGCACCTAGCTACACTAATCTTTGCAAAATATTCTGCAAACCGTATCTTTGACCGTTCCGCATCCCTCGTGTTCGTCACAATTAAGTATTGCATATGTATCCCTGTTTTTATCACATACCACTACTTGGTGGTTTTCCGAGAATAAAACTGAATCTGAAAATTAACCTCAAAACATTTTAGAATAATGTTATATAGTTTATTTAGTTCCAATGAACATTTCAAGAAGCATGTATAAACTTATCATTCCCCATATTCATGTTAGCTAACGTGTACAGGTAGCGACCGCTACTTTGTCGTTAAAGGGGCCACACCAATAATACTGACGGCACGCTTCAGTACCTGAAAGCATCGCAGGTAGCGTGTGGCGCCGCACCGGGGTTATACACTGTCCCTCACCATATTCGGATTATTTATTTGACAGTGGTAAACAAGGCTTACCACGCTCACTCGTTCACGTGCGACAAGGAAATTCGCCGCCTGATTGGTCAAGCGGAGAGATGTGGGCGGAGTCAGGCCACGTGGCCCTGAGTTGACGGGCGCGCTTATAAAACAACTAGCGCGTGGACCGTCTGCTTATGAATATTAGTAGACGAGCGTTTGAGGTTATTGAGGAGAGAAAACCGGACGACACACTTGAGAAGAGCAACGCTTCAGAATGATGGAGAATTTCCTGTACTCGCTTGAAGATGACTTCCTGGATTTCTGCGAGCCTATGGACTACTGCGATGACTTGGATTCGCACTGCTCCAACGAATCCGACCAAGAGAACCACAACTACCTACAGTCGGATAGACGACCGCATAAAGGACCGGTCAAGAAGGTCCAGCAAAGACGTGCTGCCAATCTTCGGGAACGACGTCGTATGAAGTCAATCAACGACGCCTTCGAGCATCTACGGACGTCGATTCCGGCCACCGTGGAGGCGGACAGGCGTCTGTCTAAAGTGGACACTCTGAGACTGGCTATACGGTATATCGGTTATCTAGGAGACCTGGTACAGACGTACGACGACTACGGGGTGGACTCGCAGTTTGCCAGGAAGCACAAAAGTCAAGAGAAGGTTATCCTCAGATGTCAGTTTGCAGGTATGTGGAGATCCAAGGCAGAACGGTTCCTGGAAATAATAGAATTTGTTTCAATGGCACAAATTATTAAGTAAAACGTAATTTTGGTTTGCAATTTAGAAAGTATCACTGTATGTCTGTTTTCAAGTGTGTTACGGTTATTTAACCGAATTTATTAATTTTAAGACACGTGTTGCTAATTTAGTGCACAAATATGGTTTATTCAACTATTGAAAAGGAACAATAAATGAGCGCAGAACTTCTGCAAAATATTTTATATATCAATAAAATTAATATTTTATGTTACTATGTATATGCTAAGAACGGTGTCCATGTCTTCTAATTTAATAAATGTTTTCGTTTCCTGTTATATTGCTCTCCTTATTGTTCTGTTCTTCTTTCCCATCCCTTTCTTCAATTCGTCTGTATTCGTCAATTCTTTCTCTTAAGCTAGTTATGTTTTGTCTTCCTTCAGTCTTCTACAGTGTTCTGTATTTTCTTCATACTCTTTTCTTTCTTCTGTATCTTCTGTTTCTTCTGTTTTTTCTTCTTCTTCTTCTTCTTCTTCTTCTTCTTCTTCTTCTTCTTCTTCTGTTTCTTCTTCTTCTTCTTCTTCTTTTTCGTCTTCTTCTTCTTCATCTTCTAACCATCCTTGTTCTGCTTCTTCCTTTTTCTTTTCGTTATTTTTCTTCATTTCTGTATTTTCTTACTCAAACTTATTATTTTTGTCTTCCTGCAGTCTTCTACAGTGTTCTATATTTTATTCATATTCTTTTATTTCTTCTGTTTCTTCTGCATGCTTTTCTCTTCTTCGTTTCTTCTTCTTTTTCTCCCTCAGAATCTCCTTCTGCTTCTTGTTCTTCAGTTCTTCTGTAATATGTTCTTCCTCTAAGTTTATTCTTAGTTCTTTTTATCTTCCTTCAGTATTCTGTGTTTTCTACATCTTCTTTTCTTTCATCTGTTTCTTCTGCATGCTCTTTTCTTCTTCTCCTTCTTCTTCTTCTTCTTCTTCTTCTTCTTTTCTTCTTCTTCTTCTTCTTCTTCTTCTTCTTCTTCTTCTTCTTCGTCTAATACTATTGCATTTTTCTTCGTCTTCTTATACTATTGCATTCTATGATAATTAATGTTATTATTTCATTCTTCTCCAGAGGACCAGGAAGATGATGACGAAGGCCCAGCCCTTGTAGGACATTCTCTCTCCTGGTCTTACGATAAAACTCCAAAAGTTACCGAAACCAAATTGACAGCCAAACTTTGGATGCCTGAAAATCCAACCGAATCAGACATTATTAATCTAGCCAATTATGCCTCTGATTTCACGTCATGATGACGTATGCGTGTCTTTACTCTGTGATATCATTGGCTGGATTACTGCTTCCTGCATTCTGATCAGCTGAAACATTTCACGATAGTGCTTGTCGTGTTGGCCAAAGATCAAGGCCGCGTATCCTACTAACGAAAGAACGTATGCCGGTATTTATGCTATGCAAAGTGTTAGTCGTGGCCTTGTATGAAACCTATCCAATGTGAAACCAAAGACAGTATTTCTCAGAATAGTACCTACTCGTATGCAATGATCGATCCTCTCTATATATTCGTCAACTGCTGGCAGTTGGCAGTATAACCGTATATTTGTAATATGAACTGGACAATGTATCATTTGTTGTATATGGCGATTATCTTTACCAGTAACAGTTATAAAATATATTATTTTAGTCATTCCTTGATGATTTCCGTAATTTAATGGTATTTTACTATTAATATACCAGAAAGAGAAAGTATAATTTATTTTCATGATAATAATATCTATAAATATAAATGTATATATAGTAAAGAAACGGAAATGAAAGGGTGGGCTTATCTCAACGCACCTACGTCGAGAGAATAATGAGTTAATGCTACTATAATCATGAAAGTGCTAGTGTCTTGCATGTTCAGGTGACAGACTGCTATGCTAGCGATCACTCGCTACTCTTACATTAGCAGGGTAGAGATACCAGCGAGCGCTAGACATTCTGAACACGTCCCATGTAACGCAATCAGACAGGTGATATCATGATCATGTCCATTCCTCAATGCTACCAGTTTCATACAATACCATTTTCATTGTACCACGGACTATGCAAATTCATGTTAGCTATTAGTATACTATTTTATGCAATTTCATATGTTGATCTATTGTCATTCATTATATTTTTGAGACGTCGTTATATATATGATTGTTGAAATAAATAATATTTTATGAACCAATGTTGTGTCACTTTCGGTATATTCTTTGATTGAATGCAATTCCTATGAGCGAAAGATGACATATGACCACCAGGGCATCGTTTCTCGAAGCTTTCATATCCATTATGAGACCATGGCGCTCTCGCAAGTGTCCGATAGCCATGTATAACAGATCGCTACGAGAGTTTCGAGACACGATACCCAGACTTTTATGTCTACCGTACTGCACATATTTACAAGCAGGTATTATATACATATCCTTGGCGATCAGAAGTTGTCGTTTAATTTTGTCCAAATTAGTGATCATTGGATTTAAGTATCAAAGCTCTTACAAGTTTTTTAATTGTGCACATGATGGAATGTTCATGTTTTGAAAAATAAATGGTAACAGAAGGTAACTTTAAATCTAATGCTGCAATGAAGTTCAAAAACATAATTATTACTGCAAAGAACAGATGCTTCTGTAGATGTATGCCCAAAACACACACACACGCACGCACGCACACACATACACACATACCTATGTATGCGTGCGTACATACATGCGTGCATACTATAGTAGAGCTCTCTCTCTCTTTCTCTCTCTCAATGATTGACTATCGCCATGAAAACACGTCGATTTATTTTATCTAGATCAATAACAAATATTTTAAAAGCAAACAAACCTAAATAAATAAAATATCCGTGTAGATTGTAGCGGAGTTTATTACAAATACATAACGTTTTTCATGATAATATTCCAGAGAGAAAAACAATATCCAAACAAAGCTTATGATTTAATTTAATATGATATATTTATACATTCCAAGATTAATTTGATATATTTAATACATACATGCGTAATATATTAATACATTCCATCTGTCACGTGATATGTTCATTAAAATATATATATGAATGGACAATTGTTAATCTCTGTCTTCGTGACCTTTATTTAGGGCACAGCAGTAGCTGGAACTACTTAAGTACACTATGTGTGGGCATATGTAACATTTACATATACTTAATATTTAATTAATATCTTCAGCAATGCATTTAGTATATATCTATATATTACATAGTATTTCACGCATATATGCGTGAAATTCTATGTAATGTAATACGCAACTGGAAAAGAAAAAAACACACACACAAAAACACCTATGCACACACACACGCACACACACACACACATACACACACACACACACACACACACGTCAATATATTTTTAAATATATAATACTAGATAACAATAAAAACTACTACGAATAAATTACAATGGGGGGGGGGGTGTTATTTAAAATACAATCATTATATTATAAGGTATGCTCATAAAGTATAAATAAATCATGTCAAATAACGTTTAGAAATCACAGTACAAAACAAGAATGACCCCTAATTAACTTTACGTGTATTTACATGTAGAGAACGGTACCGTTTAGTAGGGCCTACTTTACGGAGGACGTTTAGTAGGGCCTACTTTACGGGGGACGGTATGCACATCGTAATCATATTCGTGTTGTATGTTTATCTTTCTGAAATTTCTTTCAATTGTCAGCCTTAGTCTCGTCATATTGGCACAATGATAAGTATTATACGGTAACCGACTTTGGAAACTGAGAACTGAACACATGTGTCCAGATAAGACGATTATAAGAAAATCTAAAGATAAGACTGACACTCGAATGCTGGCGTAAAACTAACGATAAGACCCAGTAGAGCAGTATGTAAATGATAATTATATGCAAGGATGATAGTAAAATAAGGAGTCAATTAACTAAATTAATATTTAGGAAAAAAGGGCAAGCACCGGGTTGAATAAAAGAAAAATCTACCATTCAAATTGAATTAATATAATTAATTATAGATTTTAAGCTATGCATATTAACTGAATGTTATATTTCTTTTAGAATTATAACACCAAATTTAAATTCCAGTGCTTTATGTTGATTTATAGTATTATTATCTGCACTCTGCTTGTATCTTTTGTGTATCTAAACATACATTATCATAATATAATAATTTATCATCGTTGTTTATGCTATTCATAGTGGTGTATTAAATTACATACATCAGTGAACACTTGTGATATTCTTAATCTAGATCTATAACTACGAATACGTGAAATGATATTTGTTTCTGAATACATGACATACACGTCAAATTGAACTACATATTCCAAAAGATCAAAATAATTGTATGGTTCTATTTTTCATTATAATCCCGTCCACTTCACCACACGCACGATCCTTCCCACCAACCAGCTGGAAGTGATTCTGTGTCCGTCAAATGTGCAATCGCTCTGAATAAGCCACGGTCTGCTTAACGATGCTACCATGGCCTCTTCTTAACTCTTTAACACTCAAGCAGGCGTTAGCGAATGCTATCACAATATTTACAAACAAACAATAGTCGCACGAAACATTGAAATCTCGAAAATCTGACATCTGCAAATCCGAGTAATAAGCAGCCTGATTGATTGACCCCAGGCTAGAAGTTACCGGCAAAGAACGTGGTAATTAGCAGAGAGGACAGCATAACCAGTATTCGTATCACGTGTGGGGTACCTTTGGTCAAGTTGTCATTCACCGCCAACCCCCTTTATTTCGTACCTTACTCGACAGGTCAATAAAGACTGGTCAAATTAGCCAGAGTTGAGAAAATTGGAGCTCGCAGAATCATCGGACAACGTTCAATCTGCACGTCATGCAACCATCTCTCTGTCCGCGTTCAACAGAAGAAGGACTCGAATGTCCGTGGTCAGTTTACGAGACTGGACAATACATCGCGTACCCAATCATGTCCAAACTGACCGCTCCAATAAAATAAGATTGCCATAGCCTCTGGGTGTAGGAAACTGTACACGGACAGTTTAAAGATGAAGACGTATGTGGCCTCTTCAATTACTATCTGTATTGTATTTTTTTTCTGGCGAATTGTCGAATTGTATAAGCGTTTTGAGTTTCTACCTTTTGAATGTATCTGCAGGGAGCGTCTTATAATTCACTATTCAAATATCACAAATCATTGGTCGAAGTTCGTAAATACTACATTACAGGTTTACGGGTGTAAACCACAAACTACAGCAGTTTTCTTTTGGGAGAATTGTTTGATATTTACTGGAATTTGAAAATAAAAATTCAACCAATCAAACAGCAAGCGAAAGAACATAATAATAGATGAAGTTAGTTGTAATATCATCGTGGACGGGTGTTCACTGAACAGTGATTGTCTGATCTGCGCAGTATACTTGCAAATATTTCATGTCAAGATATCAATCAGAACATTTCCGACTATTCTTCTGGCACACAACCAGGAAATTGGCGAATCACAAGCAATGAAACACGATTACTTCACATCACGATGTAATTGTAGTATTAGAACCACACAGAGTGGCATTAGGACACTATGATGAACTAATAACTGGTGGCTTCTGACGTCCTATCGATAAGCTTGAAAGAACCGCAGACACAATGCACCGAGAATCTCGTAACGTCTCGCTGCATTGCGCATGCTCAAAGGGTATCGATATTTGGATAAAGAAATTAACGTTTAAAGAGCCTTGGCGAAATATACTTACGTGACCTGTGTGTGGGGGTTTCCCTTTTAATCATACACTGATCTAATCTGGACGGCGAAAACTGGTGAACATTTGACATCTGAATCGTCAAAGCAGCTGTCCTTTAATTTGATTATTTTAATACAAAGCTCTCACGGAATAGAACAGTTGATATGATAAGTTTGATCGGAATCAAATCGGGATTTCTGTGCTCTGATTATTGTCACGTGATTATTTCCCACTTACTTAATTCCGGTCAAACAATCGTTAGCTTTTATTGTTAATCTCTCATTCTAAAGAATTTTTCTAATGATGGCATACAAAAAGATGAGCGTGTTTATTTTAATTTCAAGCAAGTAGAAGACGAAAAAACATATACAAAGATGTACGCGACATTGTTTCATCATTGTTTATTAAAATATGGGTTGACACCAACGAAATGAAAATGTATTGTATTCTTCAAAGTAGCTATATATGCTATGAGTCGCAATGTACCTGCTTTTATATATTGTCTTATCTATGTCTATTTTAACGTGCACATTGGTGAGACGCTAATAAACTATTGTTTGCCTGTCTAATAAATTTGAATGGTCAATAACGCCGGTTTACTATAGAGAACAGGAACACTATTATTTTTGGATACACACAGATAAAAAAAAAACACACACGCACAAACATACACAAACAAACAGACACACACACACACACACACACACACACACACACACTCTCTCTCCTCCTATATATCGCAGTCTCCCTCTATCCTTCACTCACACACTCCACACGCATACACACGAGCGCACACAAACACTCTCTCCCTCCATCCCTCACTCTCTTACACACACACACACATTTTCCTCCCTCAATCATTCATTCACACACACATACTCCCCCCCCCTATCCCTCACTCACATACACACACACTCTCTCTCTCTCTCTCTCTCACACACACACACACACACACACACTCGTACTCTCCTCTAAGTTAACTGGATTCTGGATTCTTTTATGTTCTCTAAAACACCTATCCTGTTGTACATGCGAATACATAATAAGAATATACATGAACAATAATATGCATGAACAAGACAGAGGGAGAGAATATATAGACAGTAACCAACGAGTTACGAGGCGTTACAGGTTATCTCTCCTGAGCGAAACCAATGCGGGAAAGATAATCTGCAATCTAGTCTTAACACCAGTCCTTTAGACTCAACAACGCTATTTTTCATCTTCTTCCTTTTCTTCTTCAATATAAAACGCATGTACACCAGACAGTATTTATTTCTCATAATTCACCTGTTCTCGGAGCTCCACCACGCTGACCGTCGCACTAATCTCTAATCCATGACCAGTAATCTGATATGACCCTTCCACTAATCCGAAAAGTTGACACGTCTGAATATCTTCACGCCCAGCAGTATATGTTAATCCCGGGACGGTCTGCGCCTAGTGATAAAGAAATTATCTTCCCATTAGACTCAAAGGAAAACAATATCCTCGTGGCAGTGTATATTAATATAACATGTCTGATCACTGCTCGTTATTTGACAAATATTATTTTGAGGATGTAGAGGCATTGATAAGTTGACGCCACGTTTGTTTTGGAAATACGGATCGAATTCACCGGAAGTTCAATGGAGGACAAAACAAGGATAATCATACCCGACCTTGAAGTAGTGCAGATTCCGTGGGGTTCTGATAATATTTCGGAATATTTTCTGATCATGATATACTTTCAGTTCATTGTTTTTAGATGTTTCTGAGCTTTCATAAATTAGATAACACTAACAGTTGTAATATAATGCTTTACGCAAATTGCAAATTTAGTTGTTTTTTTCCTCCACAACATTATTTCTATGGATACACTTTATAACTAACAAACAATATTTTTCTTGCCCTTACTTATAATAATATTTCTTAATCAGGACAAAATGGACGGAAGAGTAACACATGTCAAACTACTACTACTACTACTACTACTACTACTACTACTACTACTACTACTACTACTACTACTACTAATACTAATACT
>JAUTBT010030637.1:4425-18930 GCA_032361225.1 Lepetodrilus schrolli | reverse complement strand
ACGCGATATTGATAGGATGCGATGTCTGTAGAGTGGCAATGCAGTTATCATCCTTGGCCTTGTCAGTACCAGCCGATACTCGCAGGTTTACTGCAACATTCAGCACTACGGATGTTGCGGGTTTCCTCCTACCCTAAACTGACAAGTAATGATATAAGTGAAAGATTCTTGATAGCGACTTAAAACCCCAATAAAAAAAAAAAATTAATAATAATAATCTCATACTACCAGGTACCCATTCTCTGCTGGGTGAACATACATGTATGGTAATTTCAAATTCATGTTGAATAAATACAAATGACACTACAAATGATATTCTAAGATCAATCTTGCTGTGGCAGGTACTGGCAAGTAAACTCGGTGACCAGCAGCAAGTCGGTGGACGTCATGTGGCATCCCAAGGTCAAGGAGGTTAAGGCCACTGAATGCATGAACTTTGAAACAGAGCCAAGCATCAGCAAGGCGGAGTTTCCAGACGAGATGTCCTGGGCTACTGCCAAGAAGTATATTGCCATGTGAGTGACTTGTATATAGAAGAACCTATTTATATCAGAGGAATTTGATGAGAGCCTTTAAAACAAAGTTTTACATGTATTTGCTGTCAATGTCATAACATTCCTTAAATTACAGGCCTACCAAAGAAAACTGACATCAGAATTGTAAAACATTCATATGGCTATACTCTACATAGAATCTGTAGAATTCTAGCGAGTCACTGAAAATGCAAATTCTGTATGATAGATCAGCTTCATAAAACAGAATCTGTAACATTACACACAGATGACAATGGACCAATGATGTCAGCAATTCTATAACAATTAGTATGCTTCATTGCTTGATGAAAGATAATTACTGACATCATAATGTGATGTGACATCACGTGTGTATGATGTTGCAGGTTTTATGGGTTATTTTAAGCTGATTCAGTTGTTAGTATTTTACTCCCAATGTTTATATTTTAGTCACTTCCTTGCATCATTCTTGGCAACAACTAAAAGTCACACGTACGGATCGTTTGTGACAGCGGTAATGAAAGATGACAAAGTGTTCAAGGATATCGTCAAATGGACCAATGAATATGATGAAATTACAAAGGAAGTGAGTCCTTGTTTCTAAGCTCATTGCAATATTTCAAATTATGAAAAATATTTCTGTTTATGACTGTGGCAGGTCTATTTAGAAATGGATGGCTTTGGGATTAGTTTCATGACCACATATTTTAATTCCGGTTGTATTGAAGGAAGTAGTTAATTCCATACATGCAAATGTGCATACTCAACTTGACTATTTTTCATCCAGCTTTTTGACACCCTGGACCGAAACAAAGACCGCTTGTACAGTTTTGCCGACCTTGAAGCCTTGACTCCACAGGTTAAACCGTAAAATATTCTGTTACATGTACCACATGAAATGTAAAATGATTGGATCACTCAACAAATATCACTGATGTAATTCTATATAACATTGTGTATATTTGTGTTTTTCATCTTGCTTTGTGACCAACTACATGGATGTTTCTACAATCCATTAATGACATGTTAGATGTGGATCCATATAATCCACTAGTAACATTGGACATGTGTCCATGTGCTCATGATTCCTAGCAATCTCTCGCTACTCTGCCTCAGATTGTGGAGGAGATGTACGGGTCCCTAGAGGACCGATTCAGCGACTACCAGGATGTGATGGCTGATCAGCAAACAGAACTGAAAGAGAACAAATCCCAGTCTGATTCGGCCCCCAGCCAGTCATCCGGTTACAAACCCTCGGTCAGTTGTATCACAATAAACATATTGAATAGTTAGGATTGTCACGCATGGGTGAAAGATCAATTCTCTCTGCGACGAAAAACAATAACTCTCACTGAATAGCTAGGGTATGATTTGTTTCGCAATAATATATTGGAAAAAATAGTACTTTTAACTTGCAATGTCACTTATGGCACACAGTATCCTTCCTGAACAATGTAACCCTACAGTAAAAAATATACTGAGGTCTTTAGCTTGACCAGGCCCGGAGATTACTAAATGTTTTTAGTACTATTTCATGCTCATGCTCAAATGCACAAAACCTCAGGTTGAGCATGAAATCGTACTCAAAAATATTTCATAATTTCGTGGCCAGATATAGACTATAATAATTGTTCTAAGTATTGCAATAAGAAGAGTTGACATTGAAAATTGACAGATCGGTAGAAAATATTTTGAGGTTCACAACAAAAATGTGAAACTTGATTTAATATGTCTTACAAACAAGATATGTCATTATATCAGCAGAGCAACTTGAACCCGGAACAGGAGTACATGAGACAGTACCTCCAGATGATGCAAGATGCTCTCAAGGAAAGCATGGATGAACTCATCAGCACAGGGAAACTGCCCAACCTTGATCAGAAACTATCCGACGTGCAAACTAAGATGGGTGAGTGAGTGATTATGGAGCTTAACATCATTGCGGCAATCTTTCACCCATTTGCGATGAAACTAAGATGGCCAAGTAGGTAATGCTGAATGCGTTTTTGTAGCATTTTAGTGTATTTTGTGTGGTAATGATGTAAACTACGCCGTATCACTTTTGTTCATGTGTGATCTACATAAGCTATGGTGGTACTGTTTTGGTACAGTACTCTCAATAATTGTACCATTTCAGAAAATGTCCTGCCAGATATCATGGCAACTAAACAAGATCAAGTAAAGACAGGAAGCAACAAGAAGTCGACCAAAAATAAATCAAAGGCCAGAGCAAAATTAGAGCAGGAACAAGGTATGAATGTTGCCTGGACATTTAGCAATTAGATTAACAGCAAACTGGACATCTTACGACGGAAGAAAGGCTCTGGGATACTCTGTTTCTCACATTCCCATAATACCATACATGACTCATATCGGAGGTTCTTGTATTTACCACCCAGTATTATTATTATTAAATTATTATTATTCTTATATTTTTATCATGTTTATACAAAATTTTATTTAATTAATTACAATGAATATTCATTTTTATATTTCCGTCATATTCAGAGAAATCTGATGAAGACATGGATGAGTTCTCGGACAGCGATGCTTACGATGTTGTTGATGACTCGATCGTGGAAGAAATACTCGCCGATGATGACGATGAGGTAGTGAAAGTGGTGACCAAGCCAAGCAGTAAAACCAAGGCAAGATCAGACAAAGCTACTCCCAAACCTGGCACCAAGTCGGTGCCGAGATCAGATTCCCAGTCAGAGAGCAGCGACGACACTGCAACACATCAGGGAAAAGGTGGCAAACCAAACCAAAAAGTGCCGTCGGATAAAACCAGGGACAAGCCAAAACTAAATATGAAATCTGGCAAAAAGAAAAAGGATGAACTTTAGAAAATAAATTCAAACTATAAGTATTTGAGAATATACAATTTATGCAAGTTTGTTGCTTGTAATTTTTTAATGTATTTATCCAACCATGAACTACTGTTACATTGTCTCTATGTACAAGGCATGACATTAATACAGTGAGTATATACAAGCCAGCTTCTTAAACCTTCTACAAAGGATTATTTCGGCTTGGTGCTCCACAATAGCATCAACACAGGGTGGATCATGGAATATCTATAAAATACCTGGCCCTGAGGTTGCAAAACCTTTTTTGAGTACGATTTTCATGCTCAACTCAAAATATTAATGACAAAGCCCATACAAAATTTGAGTTGAGCATGAAATCGTACTCAAAAAGGTTTCGCAACTTCGTGGCCTGAAAGACTTCTAATATTTTAGTCTATGATGGAATCACGCTGCAGGTCATCACCAAGAGTTTGCAGCCATTATTTTCTTGGTTTTTCAAAATATGTAGATCTAATCTGGACCTAATGAAGCTTATATTATCATCCCTTTCAGAATTCTAATGAGTTGTTGATCTGTACATTTATTTGGGTAAATCGAATAAAAACATGATGAAAAAAACAAACTTGTCTGGATATGTTACTGTTTCCAAACTGTTATTATTTCAGAATGTGGTCTGTAATTAATTAAAATTTCCCTAGCAAATGGTGACTGTTATTGCATCTATGTTAATACAAGACGAGTCATGATAGGTAGAAGGCATGGGATTCGCGGTGCAATCAACCTTGATCTGTTGTTATAAAATGTGTAATAAATGGCATGTGTACCGCAGTGTCTTCCCACGAGGCCGATCTGTCTGCATTGTTTGATGTTTCCATAGGTGTGAAGTAGTTAACTGGTGGGTTGTTTTGCTGATTACTTCTGTGATTCGATTTTAGTGATAATCCAGCGATATGATTTTAGGTGAGATGACTTTACAAAATCTAAGACAAAAGTGTCATTTTAGAACAAAATAAGTTCATATTATCATTGTGAATGACAGTGAAGAGTTATACATGTACTATCTCAAGGATTTAAAACAAAAAGAATAACTTTTTTAAAGAAAAAAAATGATTGTGTTCGAATAATTAGAAAATTACAATTTGAAAAAAATGGTCATGTTCGTATTTTTAGTGTCGGAATTCTTTTTATATCGGCAATTAATTTAGGTGTTCGAACTATTAGAGGGTTCAAATTAATAGAGAAAATACTGTATATAATAGCAACTGTTTCCGATATACCGGTAATTCATTCACACATTTTTTGAAAGAAATAAACATGACAGCTGTTAAATATTTATTTCCATGTATTCTGTAATGACAAAATACACATAGATACAATCTTGTAAAATACACGTAAATACCATCTTGTAGTAGCATTGTAAGTGAAGACAGTACATTGGCCAGTAGAGCTTTCACAGGCTTTGTCAACCAGGCCCCCATTTCACAATGACATCTAACCTAGTTCTTAAACCAGTCCTAAAAGTTGTTGTCCCATAACGAGCCTGTAAACCCATTCCTAACATTAAGACAGAGAAAGGGTAGGTATGTCATTTAGAATATCCTAAGTTGTGATGTCATGAAATGGGTGCCAGTTGTGCATTCACAATATTATTCCATCAAAAACTGAAAATTCCCTCAAACCCAAATTCATAGTGTAATATTGGCTTGCCATATTCCCCTCAAATGCATGTAATTTGTCTTGCATACCGTATCTTCATGTATTACCTCAAGCACTTCATTCAAATTGTTTCTGTTTTGAAAATCTTTGCGACAATTACCACCCATATACTTTGGAAGACATTCTTTGATGGCAGTACCTAGTCATTATTTTTACTGATGGTATAAAACTATAAGCTTTATTTATAGTTGATATACTATATAGGAATGAAGGCATTTTGGAACTTCCCATCTATGGCATGTTGACAATTCTTGAATACAATAAACACCCAACTGATAGAAGAACAGAACTGATCCAACGATTGAGCAACATTTACAAATACTGCAAATAAACCCACTTCAATGGCAACTCTGTATTTGGAATGTTGCAATAACACATGGTCCAATCCAATCTATTGACAAATCTAATCTAATTTAAAAGGACCATATTTATCATAGTAGAATATAGCATGCATTGTAATCACCATTAAGTCAAGCTGTGTACGACTGACACATGTTGTAGACAGGTTGTAAAGAATTTCAAATGTTAAATAGGCAAAAGTTTACAGAAACACCAATGTGGAAATTACATAACATCAAAAATCTTTGATTACTGGTATTACTTCCATCTATAATTGTCTTGCCACAACTAAATACAATCTCATACTAGTTCAATGCCTATAAATTATCACAGCGAAGTTGAATCGATGTTATACAATTATTAAATTGGATAGTGTGTGTTAAATTGTTCAGATGCTACTACACAATTTTACCACAGTTGAGTTGAA
The DNA here is from genome assembly GCA_032361225.1 of Lepetodrilus schrolli. Lineage (NCBI taxonomy): Eukaryota > Metazoa > Mollusca > Gastropoda > Lepetellida > Lepetodrilidae > Lepetodrilus > Lepetodrilus schrolli. The sequence continues at coordinate 13,126 of JAUTBT010030637.1, read as the reverse complement.
ATGTTTACATAGAATTTGTCAATAATTCTGTGATGCAGCTCATACTTATCATTTGTTCATATATTGGACAGGGGTATTTGTACCTAGTTTACTAAAATAACCGCAACATTTTTATTCAACAGTATATAAACAAATACTGAATCATCAACCTGATCATGCAACATTGATTTACTAAAATAATTGAGTCATACAATGTTAACCAACATTATTGTAACAATAAACCGTTTAGTATATTCCCAATACGATCAACAGAATTGGTATTATTGATTTGAATGAAATAATGAAATAAAACAATAAATATATCACATGTAACACGCCTATATTATGCAGAATATAAAAGTATGATATATCAATCTTGTCTATACGGTACTCGATAGAACAAAGCCAAACAACAAGTGGAGGGAATTGCTTCAATCACAGATCATTTCAATAGACTTGGCAACAACTGAGATTATTTCTGCTACCAACTATTAACCCCAGTAATATTATCTTTATTTATTTCTATTCTGTTCTAGGGTGATAATGAGCAGTATATACCACATACCCTAACATACCCTAACATACCCTAACATGGTGCTATTTACAAAACTTACATATCTCTCAAATTCACTTGGTAATTTAAACATATTGACTTGCACCAACTTGTCACCAATAATAATGAGATGCATGAAGTCAGGTGGAAAAATATCTCACTTTTATGTATTAGTTTATTGTTAACTGTTAAAATATTGATAAAGTCAAAGGGAAACCAAGCTATTTGAGTAAAGTCACATGTTGACAGTAGGCTAAATATATTAACACACTCAGATCAACACTTTCAACATATATAATATACAATGCACTGATTAATTAAGTACAATACATTGTGGAATGGGACCATATATAGATATATTAATATGTAAATAATCCCCAAATATATTAAATACTTGTTGACCTCTTGGTAATAAAACATGTCCAATCATATGCTAACTACTGAGTCATCAAAATTTCATGTTCTGTACATACATGTACTTTCATTGCACAAAATCACAGATGTTCCAATTATGGCCAATTTTGTACTTTTAAACAATACTATTTACGATAATACAGCTGCATGAATACTGAGTAATTGCACATAAAGGGAATTAATAGACTTCTACAACATTGACATGAGCCAGTACATTTTGTCACGAGCATACATGAATCTTCTATCAAGGAAATCATGTAGTTTGTCATAAAAGAATGAGTAGTAGCTGAATCAGTCAGAGACCGTGTCCAGCTATCGTGGCAGTTGTGACCATCAGATTTGTCACTTGTGTTTGTCATCGTCGTTGTTCTATTCATTGGCCGTCAAGAAAACCCTATTTGGCTCCCTTCAGAACAGACATTATTTGTTAACCCTCTCCCTGCTGTATTAGACACAGACATGGCTTATTTGGGCATGGAGAGGGTTAATAAGTGTACATATGATATGCTACTTTTAGTTATCAGGCATGGCAATTTTCCGCGGAAATCCGCCGATTTATTTGTCCAGGGGTCAATTTATTTCCACTGGACGTGGCTTGTTTACCGTTGCAATCACAATTGTCTGTTGCCATGCCTGAGCTGTACATAAAGTTCTGCTCTTCTACTTATGTATGCATAATAATACTTGTCATGAGAGAAGATGTTCGACAGAGATGTGAAATAGACTTCTAATATAAGCAAAACGTAAAGGAAAATAATTCAAAAGTATTATTTTACACTTAACTGTGGCAACAAGGTAAGCTGGACGAATTACTGCATTCATAAACATTCTCAGAAAGTATTGCAACACATCTAGAAATAGGAATGTGATTATATATATATAACAAAACATGAATACTCAATTGTACACTGATTGTCATTAACAAGAGTTATGCAGATTATACAATGCTAAAACATAAATAGAGACAGAAATTAAATGGGACTCAAATTTGTGGAATACTATAACAGTATAGACACATACATGAAATATAATCATGAATACGTTAATAAAACAATCCAAGACTTGCCAGCAAGCTTTCTCGTGAATGACTAAATACTTCAACATATGTTGTAATTTTTTTTTTAAAGCAGATGAATTTCAATAGAGACATTAGAGAAAATAATACTAGTATGGAATTAGAATCATAAGCAATGTTCTGTACAGTGAAATTGCAATGCATTTTCACATAAAAATATTGCCCAGGGTTATTGTTTCTCAAAGCTCTTGTATGAACTAAGGGACCGTAAGCAGAGCACTATGGTCTCAGTGGATACGAGAGCTTCAATAAACAACACCCTGAACTAGTGGACGGCAAAGTAACTCCACAATTACGACTGTTTGTGGTCTTGAATCCAAATACAACCAGACATGGTGACTCAATCCCTTCAACAACAAAGGAGACAGGTCAAAATAATCATACATTCAGGCTATGAAATGACTACAATGATACAAATAAAACATAGTATAACATACTACTCCACTATTACTATAATCAACATGAAAAAGAGCACTGAAGTAATATGGAAGGACATGCACTACAACAGCAGCATAAATTAATCGAAAATATTCCCTAATGCATATCCATCTTTGCTGATCAACTAAACAATATTGTGAAGGAACGTGTTTGCAATATTGTATACAAATGAAAACATTTTGATATGTTTTAAATCCCTAACGATAGATCTAAATCTTTGAGCATTTTCTCAGGACGCGATGTAGAAGCTACATGAACCTGGGTCTTGAGAACATTCACATCTATCTAGCTATCGTTTCTAACACTGCAGACCAAGATTATTTGTGATAGCTGATATTTCTAGATTTCATAACCGACCACATGTATAATTTGTATTATGGTTCTCAGTCTGCAGTGTAATGAAGTAATAACAATCTTTTGTACAAAAATAAACACTTCTTCCCAATGCCACAATCCAATCTATTAGCATTATTTGAAGAGACTAGAGCATTTAATAAAAGATTTTTTATATACTGGTGAATTAATCACTATATTATCTTTCCCATTTGACTCCCGTCAAGGAAGTTGATACATCCCGCCAACATTCCATTAAACCATCATATCAATGTAGAACGAGGCTTGAAACTTGTGTAGAAGAGTTCTATATTGGCACACAAGAATGCGAGTCGGCCACAATATACATTCATTTGGTCATAAAATTGTGCAACTCTTCGACTTAATTTGGTCGTTTTTGCCCAACTTTTTGGAATTGTGTCGTTGCCTCCCCTTCCCTTGAGCTCTCACTTGAGTCACCACTGCCTGATCAATCCCGCTTCCACCCCCAGGATACACTGTGTGAATGTGAGGTGTGACAACCTGACCAGAAGCCGATCCTTGCTGAGGATCATCCTGAGTGGTCTCCTCTTTGCCTGGCTCCACATACTTCTCGGACTCTGCGTCTTCAGGGGTGATCGGCAGTGGCTTGAACAGTTTGGTTTTAATGTCAAGGTCGTCTAGGTCGCCTCCGTCTGCTTGAACCCTGTTCTCAAGGTCGATCAACTCCTTGGCTTCCTTCAACAGCATGTCGACTGCTTGTTTAGTGAATGGATGTGAGTGGATGACCGTTGCTGTGAAATCCAGTTGCACTTGGTTAACTGAAAGCAAAGTACATTCCAAGTGTACATATGAGATCAGAAATGGCAAGGAATATTTTGACCTTCTTGATACTGGAAGCAACAAGAGATGCCCAGTTTCACATAGATATCAGTCCAACTCCGAGATTAACGTTTGCAAATTACCTCCAAAACATATTCATACACTTGATAAACATCATATTGCAATCTATATCAAGGGAATTGGAATCCACCTGATTTACCAACTTATCACCAGGCGGCATGATGATGCAAGGATAGATGGCACTTACCACCGGGCGGCATGATGACGAGTGGGTAGAAGCCCCCAGGTGGCTGGTAGATGACACGTGTGAGAACCATACTGCGGTTGACGGTCAGGTAGCAGATGACCAGTTGCTCTTCACAGTCGTCCTCTGTGTTGTCCACATACAGCAGACCCCAGCCAACCAGGTCCCCCTTCTTCACCACGTCATGAGCTGCAGTACACAGGAAGCAGCACTATGGTACTCAATGTATTCAATGTACAGCATGAGGAAGAATACAATCACAGATTAAGTTGTCGTTTTAGACCGAATTGGAGTTAAAAATGCAAAGTGCATACACTTAACATACATATAATCGCTTTTGTAAAATTCCATTGCAGTTTACAGTTTCCAGTAAAACCCGAATAATCAGTTGGTAATGTACTGTAATATCTCAATTGTCTATAGTCTAATAGACTAAGGGGAATAACTCTAATAATTAAACATGGTCAAAATAACCATTCACGATTACTGGTATCAATAAAACTATGTAAAATGTAATAAAATATATAAATATTGGAAACCAGTGGGATATGTGGGGAAATGTAGCTGGTTACCCAATATACTTGTGTAGACACATCAAATGTACATACTTTCATGTAAAAATATGTTTGACCATGAAAAATGTAAACAAAACTGTGATTGTATGCCTTTTATAAAACAACCCAGCAACCCTTGAACTGACATAATTGGTGAAATGATCTCACTTCAAGTTTCGCTCTGACAAAAACATTGGAAGAAATGTTTGTTGTCTTTCTTGTCAATGAGTAAATGCCATTCTTTATTGACAAATTGCTCACGCTTGTATTGTTCAACTGACCTTTTAATAAACGGTAGGCCTTCAATATATCGGAACAGTATACTGTACGAATAACATGATGAGCTCCGCAAAAAGCATAGTGTTGATGTTACTTATGGAATGCAAAGGTGCAGGAAAGATTCATCTATACAAAGTTAATGTAAACGTCATTGAGAGTAATCTGAACCTCAGCAATAAAAATATTGATCCTTTAACATCGTAAATTTAAGTATACCATTATAAAAGAAAAGCCTCGGATTTAATAACTTTTATCGACGAGTGGTGATATATTTGATATTCCAAGACACGAGGGTGAGATTCTATTTATCACCAAATATCATTTAAGAGTCATTAAAGAAGAAAAATGCCACATCATAACGATTTTACTGTGAAGTAAAATCTTTAGGCGGCTGTTCATTTGCACTATGACATCATGGCAATGCTATGACATCACAATCGTAGCAATGACATCACAATGGTTGAACAATCAAATATTTGGGTCAAGTAAACAGCTGATCTAGTGATTTTTTTGTCCACAGTAGATAACAAATGCAAATGAGTAATTCATAACCAATCAGTGATTTCGCCTGTAGAATAACGTTGTTGTTCTACTGACGTTATCTACTGGGAGACAGTATTTGTTGATAAATGTATTTACCCTACCTCACTTGAGATGTCCTAATAAATTTCTTGATATCATAAAGTAAAACATCGTAACAATAAATTAAATGAAACGACTACATCATGGGGGGAAAACATAGATTTTACATACGCATCAATTCTTCAAAGGATCCCTAATATCGTTACTAACCATTTTAATTATTCAAATATTGGCCGTCTATATTACATATTCCGTTGAATATTTGCGGTTTTTGTGTCTTTATTTTTTTAAAGAAGCTTTAAACCATTTCCTAATATTAAATATGAACATTATCTGAAAAATAATATTTACGACCGCTTCAAATATATAATTATGGAATACAAAGATAATAAAATGTGTTCTTTTTCAATCTCTTCCATGTAAATAAGATTGATTAAAATAACATATATTAAAAGGAAATACAAATGCTATTTTTAAAAATAATGATCTTTGTTTATCATTGAACTATTTGTTGTAACCAACTAAAAACTGGTTAGCACTACCACCAAACACAACAATCTATGTTTGAAAGCTGCACGAGTTATGTCCCATAGTCCGGAAGTAAACACTGAGCTGCTAGATGCAGGTGAGTTGACGCTGTTGTACAGTTGTTGTATTAAATACCTGGCATCTCCTGAAACGTATCCTGCCTCTCAGAGTTATTATGGTGACATAATTAATTTATTCTATACTTACACAATTCCCCTATTAACCTTACTGTTTGAGGGGACAACGTAAACTACTACAGCATTAGAAGAGTTCCCTAAAAATGTTTATTTTTGTTTTATTCATAGGAATTTAAAATTATTTTTGTAGATAATTTCTGATACGTGTAGAATAACTTATAATCTAGTTTATGTTGACAACATTGGTCACTAGTCTAATTGTGTGATGTTTCATGCTTGGAACAGTGCAACTGAAATTTGTATACATTTAACTTATCTGTTATATTATTATTATTTTTAAATTGGTGTTTATAGCCACTTTCAAGATTCACTGGAAGAATTGGCTGGTACTGACAGACCAGGGATGATAACTGCATTGCCACGGTACAGACAGCAAATTCTATCATGATCACATCGGAAAAGTAACTTTGCGATTACTGATTATTGACCACCCACCCCTACTAGGAATCCTACTAGTAATCGATATCCTAATCGATATCCTACTAGTAATCGATATCGTATTAGTAATCGATATCGTATTAGTAATCAATATCCTACTAGTAATCGATATCCTAATCGATATCCTACTAGTAATCAATATAGTAATATAGTAATCCAGTATGCACAGCTATATAAGACAACTAATTATTGTTTTGCTTTTATAACAAGTATTTTCGGCGATTAACTTATCAAAATGTAACAGGGTAAGATATAAGATGCTCCTACTGGTCTTGGCCAGAGAGGTTACCCCTTTGGCTCATTTGGTAGAGCGTTTGACTCACAGATCAGCAACTCGGGTTTGAATCCCAGGATCAGCAGGTCCTGTGACAAATATTATTATTTATCTGTAATTACAGTAGTAGTAGTAATAATATCAATGGGTATTAATCTATCGCTGTATATTATGTACGAGCTATGATAGCACTACACTGTTATTACCTGTAAATGGAACAGTGTGTACTTGTTACACCTTATCAACTCCCTGGGGAGTATGCAACCATTTCAGACACTAGAGGGTAAACATTCACAATCTCATCCTACCGGGTACCCATTCACATTTGGGTGGACTGGAGCCATGTGGATATAAGCACTTTGCTCAAGAGAGCTGCATGATGGCATGAGTTAGGCTCAAGGGTAGGCAGTAGCGCAGTGGTAGAACGTTTGGACTGGAGCCAAAGGCCCCAGGTTCAAATCTTGTCCCGGGATCAATGTTCGCAAAAGTTACTTTTCAGACGCGATCATGATATGATGCACTGTCTGTACCATGGCAATACAAATCATCCTTGGTCTGTCAGTACCAGCTGGTGCTTGCAGGTTTACTGCAACATTCAGTGCTACATGTGTTGCAGGTTTCCTTCTGCCCATGATATAAGTGAAAGAACCTTTAGTGGCTCTAAACGACCCCCCTCCCCCCCAAAAAAATGAAAAAGAAAGAAAAAAGCTAGGTTCGAACCAGGGACATCTGGGGTATGAAGAAGACTCACTACTTCTAGACCACCACCATCCACTATACCCACTAGGTTTCTTTAACCAGTCTGGACGGTGTGACCTAAATAGAAACCAAGATGGTCCATAACCCAAATCAAGTTAGGGTTACATCAGAGCCTCCCAGCTGGAGATTGCCCAGGGGAGATAATCAATTAACAATCTCACCCAATAATTATGTCACAACAGTGAACATAGGATGAGACCTCAGACCCAAACCACAATTATGTCACTTCCTCGTTGATCAACTTGTTGAAGTGACATCATAAAACAGTGCTCTCCTAGTTTAGAGGTTAGCATACTGCTTACAAATATTAAACTTGCATTGTTCGATTAGGCTAACATATATCATTACGTTGTTTCTGTATTGTGACTATTAAAGCAATCTGATAAAACATGGTGGACTAACAGTTCCTCGAATATCACTTTAAAAGTATGGTCGCCAACTAAACTAAACCACGTAGTGTGAAATAAAAATGGAGTTCATAATACGATAATTGGCCAAATTCATGAAAGTGGCGGTAAAATACACAAATGACAATTGGATTCACAAATTGTAAATACTAACACGAGTTATCTCTCTTAGACTGAATTTATTTTTTCTTCTTTTTTGGACGACAATAAAATTATCAACATAATAAGGACTCAGACCACAATTATAATGCGTTTATTTTTTTAATTGCAAATTCACATACTAAAGCCTCACCATATTAAAGCCTCACCCATAACACATACAAATAGTAGGCTATGTACCATCTACCGATATTATAAGACAATGCATGTGGAGTTGATCATACTAAAACAACGGAGGCAAGAGAGTCAATTTATATATATATATATATACCGTAATTACCCTAATAGTTCGTACAGGATAAAATAATTAAATTTTTAGCCGTACGAATAATTAGAAAAATACGAAAATTGAAAATGACCCTTGTTCGAATATTTACCCAAATATATACCCAAATTAAAGTACAAAATATGGCTGTTTCTGGTGTGATTAACAGCACTCTGATTATTATTTGAGAGTAATACAGTGTAGTTTTATTTAGTATATATATATATATATATATATATATATAGAGTGGTTCCAGCCCCGGCCGCGTCATACCAAAAGACGTGAAAAGATGGTAGTTGTTGTCCTCCTGCATGGCGCTCAGCATTAAAAGGGAAGTATACAGCAATGGCTGGTAGGCTCAGAATCAGATTAAAGTGTCTGAGTGGGATACCCATGTTAAC
>JAUTBT010030626.1:0-18931 GCA_032361225.1 Lepetodrilus schrolli | reverse complement strand
CTATCACGATGACAGGCGTGGGGAAATTGTGATGCAAGCCATGTAACCAGCCAATGAAAATCGTTCCAGGTGTTATGTACTACTGTGCACGATATGATATTTATGCCATGATCTTCGATAAATAGCATTATGTGTTTGCAGGGTTGTTTGTTTAAATTCATCAATGTCAAGTCTTCTGGAATTGAGTATATATAAAATAAATTAATTGTCTACGTTTATCGCTGAAATAGACATGTGTGTATTATACCAATAGCTATTCTCAGCTGTTACCAGCTGCCTCATTGTAACGTCAATTAAGTCACTGGGTGAATATATGGATGGCCAATATCGATACGATTCCATACTTGCTATTGTAGCACTGATTGTCAATGAGGATTTAGTCTCTCTCGGCCTCCTTAACATGTAAAGTCTAGCCAATTACAGCTCAGGATATCCTCAATCCCGTCGCTGTTGTATCAGCATCACGAGCGCGTGCTGTTCACGTGTTTTTAGTGGGAACTCTGCCATTCCACAACAATCCGCTGAGTAAGTTGAATCCTGTACACAATCAAACCGGAAGTCAATAAGAATGTCAGACGAATAGTCGGAGAGGTGGGATAGTCGACAACTAGGACTTGATATCCGCCACCGTGTGTCTACAGAAAATAGATATTTACGCAATTTATAGATTTACCAGTGTTTATGTTGTGTCAATTTACCATCAAAGAACTGGGGGTTAGAGTTCACTGCGGGTCGTAGTTCACTGGGGGTTAGAGTTCACTGCACAATGGCTTACTTGTGTCCGAGAAGAGCAAACCAAATGGCATTTCTTTTTATAAGCCAATCATACCTGTTCTGACCAAATCCTGTCCACGTGTCTGACTGGTAGGTCTTATTTAATTGGCTATATAATATTTACGTCCTCTAATTAAGGGATAGAGTACGGTATAACCCTATATATAGTGTATTAAAGTAGAGTTTTGCCCTGAATTATTATAGCTAAAGTACGAGGACGCTTACGTCCGAGTACTTTAACATTATAATAGTTCAGGGCAAAACTATACTTTAATACACTATATATAGGGGTAGGCCGTATTTTATTCCTATTCGAACATTGCACACATTTGTTCAAAAAACCTATATTGAAAATTCATCAACCGTCTGTTTACGAATACATAAAATGCGCCCGTTAACTGGCTGTTCCATCAATTGGGTGTTGCCCCAGAAAAGATTTACCAACTCACTTTACCCCTTATAAAGTACAGTCTGCGCCTTTGTTCTCACACCGTACTATGTTAGAATACATAATAATTCATAGTAGGGTGTTTCGGAATGTTGCTTGGTGTGGATATCGACGACAGGACGGATGTTCACGAATATGTCTGATGTCAAATGTCAGAACTAGTTTTGACCTATTTTCAGATGAAACAACTGCTCCGGTAGTGTCTTCTATGAACTAGAACCGTCCTCGTACACTTATTGGTTTGTTTGATATACAGGTACAGTTGTATTGTTTGTATCACCGGTATGTTGAACAATAGTTCGTCAGAGCTCATGCATGTATACTGTAGTGTTATTCATATGAACTTAGTTAATTTAAGATTATTATTACTATTGTTACTATTATTATTATTACTGTTGTTATTATTACTATTAGTATTACTATTGTTAATACTATTACTATTACTATTATTACTATTAGTATTATTACTATTTTTCTATTATTATTATTACTATTATTATTACTATTATTAATACTATTACTATTACTATTATTATTATTATTATTGAGATGGAGTAAAATTCCACATACAGTCAACAGTAAATCTACAGTGAACAATTTGAGATCAGACATTTCTTTGAATTAATCTTCTGCACCCTTTCACAGCATCACTTGATGTTCATGTGTAAGCAGTTTTACAACCACTCTCTGACTACGAGTTCTCATTTATATTTCCTCCTGTCCAAATCCTATTACGTCTGTGCCAAGTCAATATTTGAGATGAGGGAGTCTTTTGAGCATTAGGTTTAAACAGAGACACGAGACAAGTGAGGACATCGTTCTGAGCTGGTCAGGATTCTGCTCGAGAGGCAGAGGTGCCATTAGGATCCAATGTTGTAATATTACGAGTGATGGTGAGGACATAGGAGGCATTCCTGTAGAAAGTCGCTCTGATTATTGGAAACAGTCGTCATGTATTGTGCAATAAACAGCGCATTAAAAACACCAACATAGAAATGTTCAAATATAAACTCGTCATTATTACATAACGCACTCAGAGAATGATATGAGTGAAAACATCTTGCATGTAATTATATCGTTGCGACTATTGAACTATTGAAAATGCATTGCACACTAAAATTGTTTTATTAAAGGCTTACAATCAAATTTCTATGATTTCAGTTATACAAGCAAATTGCATTCAACTTGCATCCGTACATTTGCTTTTGCACCACAAAAGGCTTCATCGATATACGATAAGAGAATTTCTTTTTGTACCTATTTAAGTAATAATACAATGTATTACTACATTATTACAGTATTATTAGTGCCTCATAAGCCAGATGTGGCTGGATTGTTGTTTAACGTTCTATCTATCTATTATATGTCTTTTGTTGGTGGAAGATTCAATCATCTTGATTGCCCCGGTTGAATGTGTACTGAGTTCTAATACTCTAATGTGAATAAACTTACAAGAAGAAACCATACAAGAAGCATTTGTGGGTGTTATAGATACAGGCCACGGTTGGAAGTTCTGCGCGATAGATTGGTAAAGTTTCGAATATAGTTGTCCTGACAAATAATTAAGTACACTGAAAAACAAAATGGTAACTGGCAGACTACGAGCAATGAGTATGTACATGAACAATATACTCGTGTGGGGAACTCAAATTGATATACTATATTTGGAATAATTACCAAAACAATATCGATATATTAGAAATAATCTGTTTAATGATTAATTGAACTGACACTTTCATCTAGGAATGATTTCGCGTGGCTGCCAATGCACTGACTATATTAACAGCATACCTCCATTAACATAACAACTGATAAAGATAAAATAAATTAACAAACAAGCATATAAACAAATAAATAAATAAACACACAACTAAACAATTAAATAATGAAGATACGGTATCACTATCTTAAGATGGCATTACCAGTATGAGATTCAAAGTCATCAATGTCTATATCAAGTCTAATTGTACAGTCAAACCATCCTCTCACTGCTCTTCTTGTCTTCTCACTGCATGCTCACTTTCTTCTCACTGCATGCTCACTTTCTTCTCACTGCATGCTCACTGTCTTCTCACTGCATGCTCACTGTCTTCTCACTGCATGCTCACTGTCTTCTCACTGCATGCTCACTGTTCGTCAAGAAACAAGACTATGTAAATGATGCTAACTAATTTTGAATCTGATGATAATACATTCCCCCAAAAAACCTAATTTGACTAACTTTAAATAGTATGCTAAGGGGTAACGACACAATTAGATCGTTCAACACTATATAATCAGGGGTTGTTTGTTTAATATTTAGTGTATATTTGCAAAATTTACCCGTTCCATGATTTGGATATTTTCATAGCCCCACAACTCTGATCCGTGTAGTAATATTGCCTGAATTAGATTGTCAAACAAGTTCAATCTACAATCAACTGGCATTTATAGTTTGCTAATGATTCTAAATATGTAAACCGACCGTGCTGTCACGGCTCTTCATTCTCATCCAACAGGTCATTGACCTAGCTCCCAGCTTATTGCGTATGTGACATTGGTCACTGTACGCCTAGCTCCCAGCTTATTGCGTATGTGACATTGTCTGTACGCCTATCTCCCAGCTTATTACGTATGTGTCATTGTATCATTATCTCAATGTGTCATTCTAAACACAAATATGTTATGTGCTCTTGATTCCACTCTTAATATAGACCTCATGTCAAAACAAACACGTCGTTTGGAGGAGTTGAGGAGGTAGGTTCGGAGTTTAAGGGCGCTAATCTCGAATACCGCTAACATCTGTACAACGCGTAAGTGTAAAATCACCTGTAAGTCTTAACCGAATATGTAAAAAGGATTCGCCGCCCCTGGATTGATGAAATATTACTTAATTACATTTTTTTTTGGGGGGGGACACATTCGAGACCCCACCCCCACACACACACACATACACACACACCTAAAAATTAAATGTGTTTTTAATTAGACCCAAATCAGGTTCAAAATTGCATTTGTGGGCGACTTTAGTGCTGTGTTATACATTTATTAAGTGTACTGCAACACTCATATATCGGGAACTCACCGACAATAGTAATTACAAATGATTCGACATATTTCAGCTCCCTGGGCATCATACATCACATATTGCAGTCCCCTTAATAATTATATCACACAGAACTAAAATCTCCTACAAATGCATTTTGGAGCCTGATTTGTGCCCCAAACAAATTTTAATCTTGAAATAATCCTGTTCATTTAAATACAGCACGTTTTATTTTTCAATTCATAAATTACACGGGTGTCAGAGCCGATCCCCACAAAAACAAAACAAAACTAAAATTAAACAAAACAAAATCAAACAACATCAGTGCTTGACTTGACTTGACTCTGGACTGAATACACTCTATTGAACAAGTTTTTACATTGACCTAACATCAAAAACGTATTTACATGAGTGACGTAGAAACCCAAACAGCAACAATGACATGTATATAGTGGAAATGTTAAAAACACTGTTAAAGCGCCATTGGACATGCTGGGGATGGTACATAACCAGAATCTACTGGGGTTTGGGTCGGTTTTCACGAAAACATAAAGCAGTCAATTATCAATTGAAGAAAACAAGTAGCAACTCATCAATCTTTTTGACATTCGGTAAAGAATGCTTTTACACGTACGGGTAATGGTTTTTACACTTACAGGTAAGTAACATTTTACACTTACGCGTGATTTTATTACACTTACGAGTCATTTTACACTTACGGGTTGTACAACATCTGCCTTTGTTCCCCAGCAATAATACGTGACAGGCTCACAGACACTCGTACAGCAGCAATACGTGATACGATCACAAACTATCGTATAGCGATACGTGATACGATCACAGACACTCGTACTGCAGCAATACTTGATACGATCACACACTCGTACAGTAATACGTGAGTACAGTAATACGTGATACGATCACATACAACACTTTTAGTCTTATCTCGCCAAGAGCTCTTCAACTCACATCAGTCGGTAGGTTTTATTGGCTTCACAAACATTCTTGTACAACTGATTACTAGAATTCTCTGTGTTCCACTGTAGCCCGGCCTTTAACTTCAATGAGTTCTCACTGTAAACACTTGCTACGTGGAAGACTGACGGTGCACTTCATCGACAAAGTTAAAGATAAAAGAAAACGAGAATGTGGAGTAATTGGAAGGTATTTCAATGGTGACCTCGACATTTGGTAGATTCTCCTTACATATGTTAAAACATAACACACGTACAGCTACACATCAGTGTATATACACAAACACAAACAGGCATACATCTACACAAACACACGCACGTACACACGAGCACACACGTGATCGCGCCGCACGCACCCCCCCCCCCCCACCCACACACACACACATACACTTAAGCGTACAATATCGCAGTTACATATGTATTTAATCACAATATAGCATCCTACACATGCTTGGTCACGGGGCTGTCAATCAACATTATATACTGAACGCCAATGAAAACGCACCATGGTATTTTATCCAATATTACATGTTTTAACTGGAAATTTATACAAATTTGGAACTGTACATTATGTTACATATTAAAATAGTGTTCAAGCACTAAATTAATGCACTTTTACAATGGTATACTTCATCGACAAATTACGAAAACTCAAACCGAAAGAAATATCTCGTTTTAGAAAATGATTGTGAAACATGCGAATTTGTGTGTCAATTGTGATAGTTTTAGTCACTGCCTATAAAAATCAATTCAATGTTTTACTGTAACTTCTTTGACAAAGAGTTTTATTACAATGCCAGTATTGACATCAGAAAATGTGAAAGATCATTTGAAATACATGTAGCTGGAAAACCAAATCGCGCAGCAGTATAGTCTTGGATGCCACAATTCAACAATATGAAGACGTTTTACTCATTTGCAACAAACAGGGACCACTCGGGATCGGTCTTGACCTCGGCAACAGACGGTTAACACCTAGATAAGGTCATCACATTCTCGGCACACATATACGTGATTGGACACAACCAGCTGAGCTCACGACACCTACTATTCAAGCGATACCTGGTCGAGTTAGCGCCATTACCATAAGACGCCGCCTACGTGCAGCAGAATTGTACGCTATACGTTTCTACGTTGACCCAATTTCCACTCAACGTCATAGAAATGTACTTGAATTTGTCTAATCGTCAACTATACTGAAATAAATGGCATTAGGAAGGTGTCTTGTGTTCAGCCGAATCTCGTTTTCATCTTTAAAATGCTCATGGACAGCTACAAGTTTGATGTCATCAAGGCGAGCGTTATCTGGAAGAATCCGTTGTCTAAGCTGACAGATGGCGTGGCATGATTTAGGGCGGTGTCAGTTATCACCACAGATTCGAATACCTTTGTATTTATGTCATGGAAGAGTTACAGTCCAAAAGAGTTCTAGTACCCTATTTTCGTGCTCGCCAAGAAATGCACATATTTCAACAGGACAGCGCAAGGATGCATACTGCAAGATCACCCATGTCCTAGTACGGCTCGTGTTATCCCCTGACCCTTCTCTGATCGAGAATGTTGGGACAAGGTGGGACGACGTCTTCAACGACGCCAATTCCACAACGTTCGATATTGTGAGCAGAAAATTCAATATTAATAGCAGAGGTTACCCCCAGAACCGTAACCAGTGGCCGATTCTGTTCATTCAGTATATAATGCTGCTTAGTTTGTCTGCATGCTAGAGGTGGACATAGCTGTTACTGACTTTCTATTTTGCAACGTCTCTCTTGTCATGACTGAGTGACATTCTACACAGTTCGAGGTCTGTGTTTGTCGTCATTTAAACCCTATGACAATAGTGCATTAGTGTTACAAAATATATGTGTTTTACTTCCGGTGTGTTTTCAGTGGAGTTCAGTATATGTTCAGTGATCTCTGACTATGCTGCCATTCATACACCTGAAAAGCAGTTGATCACATTCTGAAAGATGTAAGTCCACGCACTACAATGATAATACAGTGGCTTGTTAATCTGTAGTGGAAATTACCAACCATGTAGGCAAGTACCGTCACAAACAACGTACAGACTCTTGAAATGTTTACCGCCCATGAAGAGTATTACGCGCTATATAGCGTTGTGTCTACCAACTAGAGTTCGGTAGACATAATTCACAAATGACCTGCAATGCCCTTGTACAAGACAGAGTGACTCGCAACAAAAAGTTTAGTTTAATGTTAAATTAAGTAGATCTAAGACTTAGACTAAGTAAAAGTGAATGTATTCGTGTTTTACACATTCGCTTTCTGCATGAGGGATGTGTACTCTCTTCAACACCTACACAAATAGTCTACTCGTGCAGACCTTGGAATATATTCCCTCTTATAGTGTAACTAAATATTCATCGTCGCGTTTGGGTGAAATACTCCCGCTGTGACGTAAAACAATCTCCCTCACTCACACTCACTCTTCTATACGATTTTCAATGATATACTAGTATCTAGTTGATGAAGTCTAGAGGTTGTGGCATTGAGGGACCAGGCCTACTGTATCTAAACTACGCACATAACAGATGATTACTCAGAAACCGGAAGATGACGAGTGCATCCAGCCTCGTTATGGTCAGCCAATAGATGTCCGTTAACCAAACCTCTGAGGGATGATCCGGTTCGGGCAATAAAGCAAGTAATTAAATAGCATCTTCTCACTGACAGTCGATTATACGGATTTGTATGCTCTGTGACACGGACACGTTGAGATCATACAGGAGTCGTCATTAATATGTCAGGGTGTGGGCTGCCATTGGCTCATCTGTCGTGGTGTGTACTGCCATTGGTGAGGTCTTCCATTTGGCGCATCTGTCAGGGTGTGGGCTGTCATTTGTGCGGTCTTCCATTGGCGCATCTGTCATGGTGTGGGCAGCCATTGGCTCATCTGTCATGGTGTGTACTGCCATTGGTGCGGTCTTCCATTGGCTCATCTGTCATGGTGTGTACTGCCATTGGTGCGGTCTTCCATTGGCTCATCTGTCATGGTGTGGGCCGCCATTGGTGCGGTCTTCCATTGGCTCATCTGTCATGGTGTGTACTGCCATTGGTGCGGTCTTCTATAGGCGCATCTGTTAGGGTATCTGTTTCCAATGGCGCATATGTCATAGTGTTGGCTGTCATGGTACATCTGTCATGATGTTGACTGCCATAATTAAGTTTTATTCTGCCGAAAACCGGTACGTCTTTTTGACCGAACATGGAGTAGTATTATCCGTTTCATGGAGAAGTGAATAGAATTACAGCAGTGGACGATGCGATGCTCTCAGTCCAGCAAGCTGAACCACCTCAATGTACGCATGTTTCTCCGCATATTTCCTTGTACTTAACATAATGGCGTCGGTATATATGTAGTGGCACTCTGAACCACCTCAATGTACGCATGTTTCTCCGCATATTTCCTTGTACTTAACATAATGGCGTCGTTATATATGTAGTGGCACTCTGACTCCCATACCTGTCAACACCGCCATTCTATGCCAGACCCGAGCCGGGCCTGACCGGAATTGTAATAGTCTAATTCCCTCGAGTATAATGTATTAATTCATCGTCAGAACACTGCAAACAGAGATGAGTTAACCTACGTCCAATCTCAACTGGGACGTGATCTTAAATAATACATAGATAGTAAATGAAAGATATAAACTTTCCAAGATCAGTAGGCTGCATCTAATATCAAAACTATTTAAAGAATACAGTTTAATTAGCCATGGTGCCATTAGAGGGACACGATGAAAATCCATGAAACGCGATTCCCATTCATCGAAGAGTTGGTCACGTGATCAGGTGACAACATGGAGTACTAGAAGTCAGTGTTTATACAACAACAGTCGTAACAAATATATTCTTAATGCACTGATTGGTTGACGAAATACGGTACTCTTTTGATGCATTTAAGAAAAGGCAGCCGGTGTCAAGAACGAGAATGACGATGATGGAGGTCTTCTGTTAAGGCGGGAACTCATGATGATTGTCCCTGGCGATCTCACAAGACATAATTATGAATTGTATTTGTGGCAAATCTGATAGTTCACACAGATCAGGTTAAGACCCATTTATCAAATAAAATATAGAGAGGAGCGACTGAACGGGTGAACTTCTAGAAACCGTTGGGAGAAGGTGAGTTCTTTCTCTTAAGACAATATCAGATTATCTGTGGCCTCGAGAGAGGAGGGACTGTCAGATTATCTGTGGCCTGGAGAGGAGGTGGAAAGGGGAGGGGGTGGGTGGGTGGGGGGGGGAGGATACTTTCTCTAAAGGTAATGTCAGATTATATGTGGCCTGTATTTTATTTTTTAATAATTGGCCATCTTGTTACATGACTAATTGTATGAAGTTTTAAATACTAAGAACTAATAAATTACTGCACAGTGAATGTAATATTAGTTATTGTGTAAAGATGAGAAGAATTATACACATGAAGAACTACTAGTATACATTATTGCACAGTGGATATAAAATAAATATATAGATATAGAAATAAATATAGAAATCTATTTAATGTGCTTCGATAGTCAAAAGTTGTAACCGTTAAAATATATGCACTTCTGGCGAAAGTGACTCGACTGGGTTATTGTAACAATCCTGACAGATGTGTCCACGTGGAAGAAATAACGTATGAAGAAAATGATATGAGTGATACCAGTGATATCAGTGATAACAGTGATAACTGTGATCCAATTAATTATATTTCATGTTATTGCGTGAATAATGTTCAAACTTCAGGTGCCACGTGTAGTGCGGTTTGCTTTTAATACACTTCCGCGTGTCCCTATTTAAATCAGACCGCACGTCCTCTAGAAAATATTCTCATCCCAGTTGGCCAGTTACCATTCCAACTCCCCACCCCGTCCATCATATTATATTGGATCTAAATATATAGATCCTATCTCTAGATCCTATAGCTATAATACATTATTACTTTCATTAAATTGAGTTATTGAGTGGACAAATTCAAAATGTCATGTTTTGTGGATAAACTTGAAATATTCTTATCCCATTTGGCCAGTTACCATTCCCTGTCTATCATATCTAACAAATATCAGAATCAGAGTTTCATAACGAGTTGTTTTAGGAGAGCTGTAGTTTAATATATATATATATATATACTGTCATTCACTAGAGAGGTTACACACTGATGTATACAAACCCCTTTTCACAGCAACAAAACGTTAGGTGTCGTGTTCTAGGATCCTAACAAAATTGACAAGACCACACTGAAAATGTCCGTTTGATTGTATTCATGTGCCACGGTTTATGAAACCATCACTGGCATTAGAAATTAGTTCGTTAGAAATTATAAGAAATGACCGTCCTTTTATAACTCTGAGTTTAACCAGCACTTTCAAATCGTTCATACTTCAGTGAGTTTAACCAGCAGTTTCAAATCGTTCATACTTCAGTGAACAACCATAAAATGACGGTCATTTCTTAAATAAAGTACTGTATATCACGTCAGTCATTAATACCATTCTTATAACGGAACCTATCGATCAAGACCTATTGCACGGAGTATGTCACGACGGGGTATGTTACGGAGACTAAGGGGTATGTCACGGTGCCTGGCGGGTATGTCACATAGAGATATAGGTCGCGGTGAATCGGAGGATGTCGGGCGGAGTGGAGTATGCTACGGTGGAGGATTTCATGGGGAAATAGAGGATATGTCACGGTGGAGTAGGAGTGCGGCATGGGACTAGGGTGATCCTGGGCGCGTGCCTTCTGTAGCGAGAATGAGGGCCGGGAATAACACATAACACATAATCGATATTCTCACGCGGCTTCTCAACACACGAACATAGGAAACAGATTATTCCACGTTGAAAGTTATTCTCTCGTATACTTGGTGAAACATGAACGTTTAAGGTGATATTTCACTCAGCGGTGATTCAAGTCAGCCACAGCAGCGCGCTACACTCTCCAGATTGACCCACGAACTGCTGATAATGGCGCTCGCCTTTGACCATCTTGACAGCTGATATATCTGTGTCACAAGTCGATTAGCTTTCACACCACGCAGTCCTCGTGGTCCTGTTAGTAAATGTTTTGAAAACGCCGTGTATTGCTTGAGATTGATGTCAGAGAGATGTGGAGTGCAGCGTCCGGAAGGCAGTACGTCACGTCAGTCTCCAGCACCAGGCTCTCGACATATACAAGTCTGACGACATTCACCCGTCTTCTGTGTCTGCTACCACATTTTATATTAGCTGTCTTCCCAGCAGTTGGTTGGTTGGTTGATTTGGTGTTTAAAGCCACTTCAAGACTTTTTCACTCGCATCATGACTTGCATGCATATGTACTGCTCGTACTAGTCTGGATTTCAACCAGTATTTATAGTGCTAGCTCACTTGGAGGTACATCATGCCGCAGATAGAACATGAATAGCCCAGTCAGACACAGTATACTGACTCCGAGCCGATCAGTCCTTGCTTTACCCTTTAATGCTGAGCGCCTAGCAGGGGAACAACAAGTACCATCTTTTAACGGTTTTTTGTATGATGCGACCGGGGATCGACCCGCGACCGGGCCGAAGCTCTAACCATTACACCACGGAGCAGGCTTCGCAGCAAGGGCACACTTATTGGCATAGTAAAACACGTACACACACACAAAATGGCAGTATTATCTTATGGCGTTCTGGGAATACTCTACTCAAATCCGCCCTCTAAGACACGCCTAGTACACACGCACTGTTATTTGTGAAGTATCGCACACATACACACACACACACACACACACACACACACATACACACACACACACACAGATATACGGACCACAGCCAGTACAGATATACGTACCACATCTAATACAGGTATATGTACCACAGCTAGTACAGATATCCGTACTACATCTAATACAGGTATATATATACCACAGCTAGTACAGATATACGTACTACAGCTAATACAGGTATATGTACCACAGCTAGTACAGATATACGTATACCAACTTCCTTGTGTGTTTATCAGATTATTTTTACTGAACCCAGCTTGTGACTGAACCAACACATTCCAAAGGACACAAACTAGACTGGCTGATAGTTGGCGATATTGGTAAACACCTTCTATTGAGGATCTTCAATTGTCAGACCATTTCACAATCTTTGTTAGCTTGAACCTTGAAGCTCAGGCACCGCCAGTGATTACAAAATACTGCAGAAACACCAGGAAGATAAATCTCAGTGAATTCAAGAAAGATATTTCTGAATCCCCTTTGTGCATATTTAAGTTTGATAATGTTACAGACTTTGTTAAACCGTAAAACTCTGTCTGAGAGTCCCTTTTGGACAAGCATGCACCTCTACGTGGGAAGATTATTTATGTAAAGCAAGAATCACATTGGTACAGCGACCAGATAAAGATTGAAAAGTCTGCCCGTCGTAAGCTACAAAAGCAGTGGAAGAAATCAAAACTAGAGATCCATCACACAAGAACCGAGTCACACACATGGTGACGAGAGTAAAGACGGCATTCCTCTCAGACAAAGTACTGAATGCAGAAAATAATTCAAAGCGATTGCATCATCTCATATCAAGTCTTTGTAACAATTTCAAAAGAAGCTTTCTTCCCAGAAAATGAAGACTCCACAAGAAGCAGCGAACACAATTCCAGACTATTTCAAAGATAAGGTTGAAAATATTCACACAGCATTGACAGCAAACATCACCTCGTCACAACAGGATGTAAGTTCTGATGTACTTGACGTTTCGTCTACAGCAGACTACCAACTTAAACCATGGACTGACGTCAAACATTTCACAACAGAAGAAATGTCAAGAATTGTCAATTGCTTCCTGCCAAAGGTTGTGAATTGGACCCTGTACCTACAACCCTGTTGTTAGACTGCCTTGATGTCCTCTTAGAACCAATCACGAATCTCATCCGCATGTCCATCGTGTCAGGAACAGTACCAGTCTGTGTTAAGAAAGTCCTCGTCAGACCCTTTAGAAGAAACCCTGATGGAACAAAAACCAACCTAAAAACTACTGATCGGTTTCAAGCCTGCCATTTCTGTCCAAGGTTCTAGAAAAGGCCATAGGAAGTCGACTGTTTGACCATCTGAAGGACAATTATTTGCTAGAGAAACACCAATCAGGACACCGTCCCAACCACAGTACAGAAACAGCTCTTCTAAAGGTGGCAACTGATTTGCTGATTTGCTCACACTGCTTGATTTGTCAGCAGCTTCAGATTTATGTTCCACAGCTAGTACCGATATATGTACCACAGCTAGTACAGATATCTGTAACACAGCTAGTACAGGTATGTGTAACAAAGCTAGTATGTATACGTACCACAGCTAGTACAGATATACGTACCATAGCTAGTACCGGTATGTGTACCACAGCTAGTACAGATATACGTACCATAGCTAGTACAGATATATGTACCACATCTAGTACAGGTATGCGTACCACAGGTAGTACAGCTATACGTACCACAGCTAATACAGATATGTGTACCACAGCTAGTACCGGTATATGTACCACAGCTAGTAAAGATATGTGTACCACATCTAATACAGGTATATGTACGACAGCTAGTACAGATATACGTACCACAGCTATATAATTTTAAGATTATATGAGAGCTTCTTTTACTATCTAGAAGCGCCATGCATCCAGGTTGAACGATAACATATATCTGTATGTATATTGTTACTCTGGTGTCTATTATATCGACCAGAGCTACATTTTCACATGCGCACATTTACTCAAATAAGTAGGCGCTGTTTACACTCATAATTAGTGGGCGAAACGATAATAGTTTTGTCATGTGAACACATTTACATACGTATGGAGACGTACACCTGGACTATTTGCACCGTGAAAAGATCCTGTGCTTTGCTTACGTGTTGAAATAATATTTAAATTACAAATTAGTGTGTGACGCTTCTTTTATTTTGTGTCCAGGACTCCTGTGATGTCGACCTAACTTTTAGGTCGAGTAAAGCCTGATATATAAGGTCACAACAATGACAGTCAATATGGACACTCTTCTACAACCAGCTCGACTTGACCTGGCTCTGAACTCTGAACTCTGAACTCGCCCTCAGCTGCCAAAGGAAGGAAGCACTGGCACAGGACTTTCAGAAATGTAATCGATGAATGTGGTGAACATGCTGCAAACAAGTTGAGAACTTTCGTCAACTATGTGTCACATAACGTGTACGGCTATATCGAGCATTGCGTCGACTACGATGCTGTAATAGAGACTTTAACACAACTGTATCAAAACTCCGAATTCGATATTTATTCGCCACATATTGGCAACTAGAAGATAAAAACCGGGTGAAACTCTCACTGAATTCCTCAAGAACTTCGGAAACTCAGCAAGTACTGCAAATTCTAAAATGTTACTGCTGAACAATACCGTGAGGAGCTGGTCCGTGATTCCTGTAGTCTGGAGAGCATTCGACTTGATCTCAAAGCTGCCTTCAAACTCTTTAGATTTGGCACAGAAAAACTCGGAAGCATGATCCATGCCCAGGATTCCTGTAACTACAGCGATGCCAGGTCCTCCGACAGATCAGCATACTGAATTCCTCCGACAGATCAGCATACTGTAGTTCTCCGACAGATCAGCATACTGAAGTTCCTATGCCTAAGGATTACTCTTTTGCTGCAACATATGCGCCTAAGAGGAAATGCTACTTCTGCGGTGATTCCATTCGCAATGGTAGTTGCACGGCACATAATTCTGTTTGTAACAACTATGGGGGGAAAAGGCCATGTTGGAAAGGTATGCATGTCGAAAGCCAATGGAATTACAGCCGATGCAGTCTTCTCACCTACCATTTGCTTCATCACAGCTGCGTGTCCAAACAGTCTATGGAATTACTCTCAGTACTCATCGACTCCTGAAGCTCAGATAGCTTCATAAGTCAAACAGTTGCCGAACAAATGAACCTGAACATTCATCCGTCGACACAAGATATTTCCATGGCTCTCACCTCTCTGATGACACGTCATTGGCCACTGTTTTGCCGACATCGACCACAATCAACACGCACAAATCCACACGCCTTGATTTTCTCAAAGGCCTTTATAGTGACATCATCCTCGGCCATGACTTCCAGAAAGAACACGAGACGGTCACCATTGAATCTGGATGAAGTAAACCTGAGTTGATTATTTCAAACTCAGCACCAGTCTGTGCCGTCTCTGCAGCTATCATCGACGAGCCGTCTCTATTCTCAAATCTACTTCCTGACTGCTACAAGTCTTTTGCCAGTAAATCCAGGCGCTTCAGCAAGGATTACCAGGATTTCGTTCAGTCAGTTTATCGCCTTGGCGTGCACAAGCTCTTGTATGCTATCTGAACAAGACAGCGTTAAACTATTGTAACGGCAGTTGTAACTCCCTACAACTATTGTAGCCTACAAGAGCGTCGTGCAAGTGGACCCTGGACTATTGTGATGTCTACCTGACTTGTATGTTGAATAAAGCCTAATATCTAAGGTTACAACACGTATGTAACTTTAACTAAATTAAATTACCATCAACCCCTGATAACCTACTGAATGTTTTTGTATTCTAAATTTCAACAATGACCCGGTGTAAAGGTTAATATGGAGCCCCTAAGTTCTGGCCCCCGCTAACATTATACTGGTTGTAAAACTGCCTGGGGCCAATAGTATACTGTCGCCAGGGCAATAATATACCAGTATGATATTACCCCCTCCGATATAAAACAAACTCCACTTCCACTATGTTTAATTAATAGCATATGATTATTTTAGACGCACATTTCAAATGCTCATGTCTGAAGTGCTAAGAGATATGAATTGGAAATACGTCCTTGTTTATGTATATGATATAATTCTCTTTAGCAAAACATTTGAAGATCACCTAAACCATCTACATCAGGTATTCTCAAAGATAGGTGATGCAGGTTTAACGTCAAAACCAAGTAAATGTAGATTCGCTGCAAGAAAGGTAGTATATCTCGACCATATATTCAGTAAAGCACGGGATTGAAGTTGATACTTCGAAAACGGCCGCGGTCAAAACTATTCCTGTACCTAAAGATCAACACAAAATAAGACAATTTCTAGGGTTGGTAAACTATTACAGAAAGTTTGTTAATGGGTTTCTCTAAAATAGCAGCACCGTTGAATAATTTGCTCAAGAATGAAACAAAATTTGTATGGGATGCAGGCATGTCAAAATTCATTTGACGAACTCAAAACTGCCTTAACGTCAGCACCAATACTGATATACCCCAACATGGAGAAGCCTTTCATACTTACAACTGATGCGTCTGGAACAGCGTTAGGCTATATCCTATCTCAGTTGGGAGAAGATGGTAAGGAACATGTCATTAATTATGGTGGTAGATCTTTGAAGGAATTTGAGAACAAGTGGTCAGTCTCAGAGTTTTCAGAGTTTATTTGGCACATCAAAACTTCACTGTAATAACAGACCACAAGGCACTGACTTCACTTAAATCCATGAAACACACAGGAGGCAGATTGAATCGGTGGGCAATTCAGCTACATGAATACTCATTTGACATAGTACACAGACCTGGGAGGCAGAATGCAAATGCGGATGCACGATCACGAAGAGAATATCCCGATATAGGCATTCAGAGAGAATCTGAAGAGGAGGTCCCATTACCCCTGCCAACCATGGCGCCGGTATACGGGTTGGTAGAGGCCGTATGTGAGCTATTCCGGATCACTCGTCACTGTACAAGCTCTTATCATCTTCAGACAAATAATTCATGTGAGTGAAGGAACTCGTTCATAGAACAGGCACTCCGGACCTATTGTGATGACAAGTATTCCAATTGGCCAGATATCATCCCAAGTATTATGATGTCTCTACGCTCAACACCTTTTCAAACTACAAATTGTTCTCCATAGTCTGCTTTTCGGAAAAGAAATGCTCCTTTCCTTTGATGCCAATGAGTCCTAGGGAAGCTTTATGCAAGAATGCTGAAGAGCATTTGAAGTCGCTAATAGACCATCTCAAGACAGCCAGGAAAATCGCTGCTGAGAACACAAAGGTAACACAAGAAAGAAACAAACACTATTATGACCAAAAGTCAAAGGAACCAACATTCAAACTTCAAGATCAAGTCATGATGCAAAACAATAAAAGGATACCAGGATTATCAACCAAGCTCCAGCCAAAGTACACGGGTCCATAATATATGAAGGAAATAGGTCCAAACTATACGTACAAGCTCCGAGACTGTCAAACAGACAAGCCAGTTAAGGCAATGGTCAACGCGATAAGGTTGGTACGGTACCACGACCCACACGTTATCAAACCTCATCTTAGTCATCAACAGCAACAACATTTGCTACATCAGCCAATGGCGCACCAGAACATACGTGGCGTATCTAAGAGATTAGCTGAAAATCAAAAGACTGCCGCTGACTCAAAGAATGGCCAAGCCACAAATGCATCTAAGCCAAACACCAAACAATGTCAGATTAACCCTAATAAGCATAGTCAGTCATTTGAAAAAGGCAAGAATGAGTCAGCATCTGACTACTATGAAATACAAAAGATTCTGCAATGTAAATGGGTAGACGGTACAAAGATGTACAAGAAAAAATGGAAAATAGATGGCAGTATTACATGGGAACCAGAATACCACATTAATAAGGAAGCTAATAATCATTTTAATGAAAGCACCACGTATAAAGGCAATAGTAAAAAGAAACTAAAACACTCTTAAAGTAAGCATTTCCGCAAATAGCCAGGCAAATGAACCACCATATATACATATATTGTTTATTCCCAGGTTTATAGGTGTTTTTTCTTCCAAAGTGCTAGCCATTCCATCCCCATCCATCCCAGATCCCCACCTTGTTGTTAATAATACGAAAATGGAAGTTAGTGTCTGTTCTAATGGTAAAGATTGTAATGTTACTGATTATAATACTACCATCTTCTCTTAAGACAACTAACAAACAAAAAATGTTCTCTTCTGGAAAACATTCAACTGGTTCGTCTTTTCTGATGCTCAACGTGTCCTAATCAGCTAGTAATCGACGAGTTCGAAGTAAAATGCATTGTATTTCCTCCGCTATACGAATTTTGGCCAAACTTCTCGTTAAAAAGCAGGTTCACTAATATATAATTACATATACCAACATTAATAAATTGACTAAAAGTTCAGGTGTTTTGTTTTACTGAAGCTTACCGCAGGCTTATGACGAATGGATGTGGTTATAGCTAATGTGTTAATGAGAGTAAAAACATAAATATGTATGATAAAACATAACTGTATCCGCAATAAGTAGAAATATATTGCAATAAACTAGCAGTACGGAAATATGGTTATACCTACAGCCAAAGATATGCTGTTAGGAAGATGTGTTGTTAAATTATGTATGTTCATATAGGTTGCTTATCTGAAACTAGAAGCGTAAAGCTAAATAAACTAGCAGAGCAAGCTAATCTGTGTTAATATATTAAATGTTATGTATGTATGTTATATTGTATGTTATACATGTTTAATGTCAATATTTGTGTGTGCAATTCTAGTATCACGACCAAATTACTAATAATAATATATGACATGTATCTACTAGTAAAACAAATAAATAATAATATAACATTACCCTTCAGGAATAATACTATATATATATATATATATATATATATATATATATATATCACCTATTTTATACATTGCATATAAATATAAATATTATCTATAT
>JAUTBT010030625.1:0-38117 GCA_032361225.1 Lepetodrilus schrolli | reverse complement strand
TTCAGCGATACGGATGTTGCGGGTTTCCTCCTGCCCTAAACTGACAAGTCGTGATATAAGTGAAATAATCTTGAAAGGGACTTTAAACCCCAATTAAAAAAACCAAAACAACAACTATAGATACCTTCTAGTTACAGCTGACATGGCGTATCGTGAATGTAGCTTTGGTATAGTAATATACGGCATCTGCCAAGGCAGTCCATACACCACAACGTGTAGCACATATAAACAGGAGAAAGTAAGGATATCTATATATTTAGCATCCTAAGAGATCATAACGTTCAATCGAACTAAAGAGGATCTATGGTCGCGCGTAAAAAAATAATAATAATTTTGAATGTTCGGGATAACGACCAACCATTTCCTGCATGGAAACCTTTCAGGTTATGTCGCCTGTCAATCTCAAAAGAGAAATGGGTTAATGTCAAATAAAAAGCCATTGACAGTATATTGTTCGAATAATTCGCCAAATACGGTGTATTCTATTCGCCATAAGAGACCTATTCTATCAACATTAGACAACGTTCACCAACTAAATGACCATTACGAAGATCCTGTGTTCAGGTCATCCGGGAATTGTCTTCTTTCATGTTATTTGAACCAACGATGTCTCAGGTATAGAATCCTCCAATTACTTGATAGAAAGCGACCAAAATGTTGTGGATTAATTGACCATTTTTTGTGTGTGTGGAGTAATTTACCTAATTGCAGAGTAATTCACCTCTTTGAAAAGACAAATTAATGTATACGATACCTGAAAGTAATGACTTTATCTAAATGGCAATATACTGTGATTATACGTAAAACTTGTATTCATCGCAATCTCGTTATTTGTTGTGATTTAATAATTAGATACGCGATCACAGGGTTTCTTATTTATGAAACAAAAAACCACAAAGAGTGAAACACTTTCCGAAGTACATGTACATGTATAATGGAATTGTGGTATTTAAGAATTATTCTTGACGTTATGCGACATGCGGCTTCTAAAACTCGGTCGTCGCGTATGGGTGAAATGTTCCCGCTGCGACGTAAAGCACTAATTCATTCATTCTAAAAGTCGGCATATATAGCTAGCTGTATGCTAAGAGTCTGTAGTAATACATTGAGTACTATCCTCTGCCCACATGGTGATCATCCTCTGCCCACATGGTGATCATCTTCTACCCACATGTTGATCATCCTCTGGCCACATGGTTATCCGCTTGCATTTTCTTCGCACCACAACGATGACCCTGCATAGTATTGTACTAATAGCAGGAACAAGATAAGTCAGTGTTCTTGGAAGACTTACTCTATATATTTTTATACGGAGCAATGCTTCACACAATTAACACATAGCAGATTCCACAGGACCTTTGTCTACGATGGAGCTACTGATCACCAAACAGTCGTTGCTCTGTAATTAACATAAAAACTCAGGCCGTAATGTAACTAACTGCTTCAGTTGGTAAATATTGTATGTTGTCATTTCATCAAATTAATATGTGGCTGTATTGATCATACTAAGTGTCGGAGTGGACAATGCTATGGAGAAACCGGATGTAATTTACTGCAGTAGAGAATTATTTGCACAGATGTCACATCAGTTGGCATCAATTATTGATGCTTTGATCTGTTGATTCTGTACGTTTACACACTGTCATATGTCCAACAGATGGTTTGATTATCCATTTAGTTGTATGATAAATAAACACAATATATTTTTTAAATGGTTACGTTTTGGTCATGAAGTGTCATGAAGCTATATTGCGTCTCTCCATGCTGGAGGCAACCGGATATGCCCTAAAGAGAAGCACCTGTGCCTAATCCAGCAGGGAGAGGGTTAATACAAACATATGTGTCCTTGACCGATATTCTTTAAGAGGTATGGAAAGATGTTTCTAAAAATTGCATAATATGCATAATTAGTTTTAGATTATTTGTTTCTAATAATACAAAACTATGTGGTCATTATTGGTTTTCTTTAAGAGTATGTTTTATGGAAAATATGTTAATATGCACAATTGGCTTGAATTAAATAAACACTTTTAGGATAACCTCTTTTAACACACATATCTACCCACCGCCTTGACCCCACCATGTAAATACCAGTGAAATCACTTAAGAGTCATCATATAACGGATTGTACGAATTCCGATACTTAAATCAATGACGCTTAATAGGAACCGCATATAGAAACCAATCATTATTTGCTACAATTACAACAACGTCTTTTCTTGACCGTCCCGCGTAATTTTGGCTAAAATTATTTCTATCCGGTAATTAACGAACAGCACACGCATTCTCCCTACCGGAAGTCCCCAGTTTGAACCCTTTCAGGACAAGTAGCATCATGTCCTCCAACACACGTTCGGCCACTGTTCTTACAGTAGTCTCCGGACTTCCAGCAGATCTGCCAAAACCAGACCTTTTCAACGGAACATGAACATCACTGTTCTCTCCGACCCTTGGTTATTAGTCCAGCGGAGGTAAATTCAATAACGCTGGTTCCAATCCACGCCAGATGGAAGCTCTCAACGTATATCCATATGTGACTCACCTTGAATCTTTCTGATCAAGTACGTTCCGGGTTCGAATCTATTTAACTAACGCAATGTGTTGCCGCTATTATCCGCTTGTCATGTCAGATTCACATGCCGATGGATATCAAGTTGCACCTATTCATTAATCAATCACGGATGACTCACGCCCACTGTTTTATACGCCGGATCAAACAGCGTCAACAAACACGTAACTGTCCTCATGGCGCTCGTAAACGTGTGACTATAGTTTTAACTTGGGTTTTATCTTCTATTTAGGTGCTGTTGAAGCGCCTCAATGTAATCATTCTTGCGTAACTTATTTACTGATACCAAAGACGGCGATACACAAACACTTCTTTTCTTTTATCAAATTAATATAATATCACTTACAATGCAATTATTACCAACAAATATATTTTACAGAAATTGCTCCCCCTTTTAAGTTTTCGTGATCTATTATATTTTAAAATATTGAATAGTACCTATGATTTAAACAATATATATCTTGACAAAGTACATGCACATGAACATTGACAAACTAGTTCATTGGCGGATTAACAAACGGGCCAAATTGTCCTATATAAATATTATCATGATATGCGTATTATTGCAAGTCTTAAACACGTTCTAAAATACAAGTGACACACGTTATGACTAATACGGTATATTGATTCAGTAGGTGATCATTTGTTCAAAGACTCTCCATTCGTTTGATGCTTAACGAGTTCTTGAAGTAATCTGAAAATTAGCCCAAATAACCTCGGGCACTCAGAATCAAATTTGAACAAATTCTATCCGTTGCAAGGCTCGACCAAACGCGAGTTGCAGAAATATCTCTTAAAATATGGTGTCGGACAGAAAAGTCGGTGTCGTAAAATAAATAGTCGTATATAACCTCCAAGGCAATTAATAGGGGAAATAAGACATATTGGAGCCAATAACCGAGGTATTGGACACATGACTTTATATTGTAATATATACTCAACAAAATCAAGTAAGGGCCAGTAGCCCTTTTGAACAGATCAATTTAATTCTATATAATTTTAACAACGAAGAATTTCCAAACATCTACAGGCTACAGTAACTCTTCAAGAACTTGGAGACAAATTGGAAGAAGAATGGCACCAAATTTCTAAACTTCCCCACAAAATATCTAACGGTCCTTAATTTATTTTGTTGAGTATACTAGTGTATGTTGTAAGTATACGAACTTGGTTGGTAGAAGACGTATTGGAACCAATGGCGGTAGACTGGCCATGATACGGACAGTGCTCAAACATTGAATCAATTCAACAACCTAGTGGATGTCCACTTATAGACAGAATTGATGACAACCTTTCTGGAGTTAAATATATGCACCAGTCTTAAAAATTTCCATGTGCTAATACATCTGACAAAATCGCTTGATTGTATGTACATGTATTTCCAAAATAAATCCCGGCCTCGAGAATACGAAACGTTTTGAGTAGGAGCTCATAATCAAGTTCAAGTTATATATGAATATTTCTGAACAAAACTTTGAGTTGAGCATGGAATCGTACTAAAACAAGTTTCCAATATCGCGACCTAGTTGTATAATATTTTTTTTACAACTGGTAGTCAAAATGCGAATATAATTATCGACTGCCACACAGTGCGTACTCGTGACTGATCCTATGTTAGAATTCCATAGACACATTGTAATACCGGTACTCGATATACCCTAGTTCTACCCCGTATATAAGATGGATTTCAACAGCTAATTAATGCTATTTCACGTTGACGATAAGGGTACAAGTTTATGGGAAAATAATGTATTGCATTCGTAATTTTTAGGGAATGTTTGATCTAAAAAAAAATACAAATATTGGAATTGGGTTTAGAGCCGCTTTCCAGATTCTTTCAAAATATGTAATTATCCATGTCATTATTTTAAACATTCATATAGTTGAAATATTGATGAACATTGTCATTGCTTTCTTTGAATACTTAAAGAGAAGTTCCAATGAACGCTACATTGGAGACGTTGGGTAAGGTTGAATCAATCTGGCAGTGACGGTTATAGACTTGAACATGCTCGTTGAAAAGTCATTACGTAGAGAAAAAACGCTTCAAAGTATATTGACCGTAAGCACGTGAAATTCACGAGACACTGAATCAATTGTTAAAGCAATCTACCAGTGTGTTGGTTTTCCTTTCTCAATAGAGACACTAGTAGTCTAATTATAAGGTACAGATATTCACTAGTCAACACATATTGAAGTTAATTTATTTCTGTGTCAAAGTTGTGCGAAGACTCGGAACTCAGAATGGTCTAAAATTTATCCTTCAGCTAGTAACTAAACATTTTGAAAATGGTAATCCGGACATCCTTCGACGCATGGAGATTTCAGGTTATTACAATTACAATTCTGATTGGTTGGAATGATTACATTTCAGGGCAATTCCGTGTTACAACTCGTGTTACAATTTTCCAGATATTACAAGTCCTGGTATTTTGTATTAGGACATTGTATTACAATTTGGGTCGATTAGTACAGTGGAAAGCTCTACAGGCCTGCATGTACGATAAAACACTAGTACTCAATAATAATGCATTCTTGAATTACAAGTCAAACTGATACATAACATAGAACAGACACTATACTAGGCCAACCGGATACGTTCAATCGATACAGAGATCATTAGAAACCCTTGATGGCTTATAAAAATAAACGTACAGCATAATGCACGTCGCAGAAGTATAGCCATTAAGTCGTAGATGCGTTGCACATTGCCTTAGATTTTCTACAATTTCTCCGCTTGAAATTGGGACATAGTGATTAACTTGAAAATGTTCCTTTACTAACTTGCAGTAATCGAATATCGGAGTCGTACCACATGTGTTTTTCTCGACGTTTTTCTTTGTACTCATAAGGTATTTACCTGTGAACACATACTTAGAGAGGGTAACCTAATATAAATATTTGCAGTATTGCTCTGATGGTAGTTTAAAGACTAAAATATAGAGTTGCAGGCTGAAAAACAGACGTGTGGTAAATTGGTGCTGAAGCCGGTGCTTGTATCAATCAGTGTTTATTTCAAACATCTACTTTAAAAATGCGTTTTCCAGAGTTACGTGGCAGTGTTGTGTTTTAAACAGCATGCTGTTTTCATTATTCTATTTCAAACATAACTAGTTCAGCAAGGTTGATATATTCAATAGGTATAATAAATACATTATTTCCACCATAACCAGTTGAGCCTCCAAACCATTTATACGCAACTGCTAAGGATATTTCATGTAATATCTATCAAAGAGCATTACCACATCGTCATGAAACCGAATAGTGGAATATACCGTCTCTGTACAGGTATATGACCTCTAGTAATAGCGTAATGTTTAGCGTAGAGTCAGAGCACTGAACCATTAATGTCTCAACAATATACGAAAACATCACAAAATATGCACGAAATGTACATGCAGAGTGATACATGGAAGTAACGACTAGACACACAATCATGACGTATTGTGATGTAATGTTGCTCTCGAACTCGAATCAACCCATTCCATCTGCTCTGAAATTAGGCTCGTACATCTCCCAAACTATGTCGCATTGAGAAGGGCACGTTTTCTCCGTCAACAAACGAAATCTAAATGTAGACAATTAGTTCCTTGCCAAAGAAATTGGTGAGTGCAGAGATTTAGAGATGTATACCCAAAGTACATTGAAGACGTCTTGTTCGCTAGGTCGGTTGAATATGTATTCCAACGCTATCCTCTCATTACATGGCAGTTTGAACACGGCGACATATCACAGAATTGAATAGCTTAAGTACTCTCAAAATGGCCACGATACTTCACAAAACGTAATCCAACTTCGTATCAATGACCGTAAAGCGAGAAATCTAATTAGACGTAATAGGAAAGATGTGTTTCATGTCGGTTGATTTGGTTAATATAACAATTATTTTTTAAAAGCGTGAAAACGTGTGACAAACCATCGGACTTCAACGTCAGTGCAATTAGTCATCACACCGATACCTTTCTAATTTGGGAGGTTATATCATAATCACCTAAAAAAAGTAACCGCACTTCGAATAACTGGAAATGTAAGCACACTCATTCGTTGATTATATCAGCGTTTAGCGTTCAGTAATTGGTAACGTTTCTTAAAGACCTCTTGAGAAACAAGAACCAAAATTTAATCCTATTTATTCTTCTGGATAGGCTTCTTAAAAGCATACAATTACAGATTTTAGTTGTCATTTTGGACCGAATTGGAGTTAAATATGCAAAGTACATGCACTTAGCATACATATAATCGATTTTGTACCTCCAATTATATTTTCACCGCTGGCAAAATTCTATTGCAGTTTAAATTTCCGGTAAAATCCGAATAATAAGTTGGTAATGTACTGTAATATCTCAATTTTCTATAGTTTAATAGACTAAGGGGGATAACTCTAATAATTGAACATTGAAAGCTACGTAACTATACATATTAACAACATAATTATAAAAAGCTGGTGGGATATGCAGAAAATATAGCTGGTTACCCAATATATTTGTGTCAAATGTACAAACTTTCATGTAAAAATACGTTTAACCATAAATATGTAAATCAATCCGTGATTGTATGCCTTTAAGGAAACAATAACTTTTAGTATATAATCATTTTCCTTATTTATCATGTTTGATTCAGTATTAGTGCTCTTCTTAAATGCCTGTTAACCGTGTGCATTGATTTTAGTGCCTTAGGCTTTCTACTATTGTACATTTATATACAACTGCATTTCATTATTTTATATGCAACGTTCTGTCTCTTAGGGTTGTTTCGTCATTTTTTTGTTTTATGTGTGAGTGCAATTTCACTTTTGGGCAATAAAACATTATCTTAACTAATATATTATGGCGTCTATCTTAAAACATAGCGTACCTTATAGTGGCTTAAAAGAGTATGACGCTCTTGTTAAGATGAGTATTTCGTTTTAAGAGTCTTTAGGGAATTGACCACAATTTCTTGTCTTCATTCCACAAATTATCTATCATCTAATATAATATACTATCTAGCATAGCCCCTCTATCTATATAGGCCTACTATTGCTCACATACAGACATTACTAACAGGAGAATACCCGAAGGAGACTATAGACTGAGTGCATCCGTGCATACTTTTTGAATAGTGAACATGCAATCCGTAATAGAGGCTTGATTTCTAAACCTCCCTCCACACACAGGGTCATATACTAATCACTGAAATACCATAGATCAGTGCAACAATTAGGCGCGATCACAGCAAATACATGTCTAAGATCCATACAGATCCCTCCATGATCCCCGTGCATGCAGTGTCCTGGAAGTCCTGTGTAGGACACCCACAGAAAGTTG
This sequence comes from Lepetodrilus schrolli, assembly GCA_032361225.1. NCBI lineage: Eukaryota > Metazoa > Mollusca > Gastropoda > Lepetellida > Lepetodrilidae > Lepetodrilus > Lepetodrilus schrolli. Next base: position 30,242 of record JAUTBT010030625.1, on the reverse strand, counting down.
GGTGTCCTACATAGGAAACCCCCCCAGGATACGCTATGCACAGGTGTCCTACTAGGCTCTTAGAAGTATCCGTAAAAAAAAGGATCTTTGTTGTGATAATGATGTATTCTTCTACAGTGAAGTGATTGAATGTGATCGTGATATGTCAGCTGATATGAGGTTTCTGATTCTCGTCTTTCTTTGCCCCATACAAGAATCATAAAACTCCTAGTTGGAATATTGTTAGATGCACTGCACTTAGAATAATATGTCCTGCCAGATCACAGATATCCTCTGATGAACTATATCCTGATAGGCTTCGTTACATCGACATCGTAAGCAAACTTTGTTATTTCAAAACGAATGAAGATCAAATCTGTACTGCTTATTGACGTATAATCTGATGTATTTGTTTGAAAGCCAATAGAAGTGTCAGAATCGTGTTTGTAGATTGATCGCCTACTCGTGTCAGTGTTACTGCTGAGAAGAGAAACTGCAGATCAAGAAGTTCTGTTGCCGGACTCCGACGGGGAATAAGAGATCACTCAGGACAGGGACGCACACAAGAGATTCCAATATGTATTGGATTGCTCGTTCAAAGACCAGACATTCGAACCTTCCGTCCGTTTGCAATTGTTTCATGTGTCACACAATTTGATATTCAATGCTATCGGACAAACAAACTGTCAGAGAACACAAACTGGACAAACACTTCTAGCATTTCGTTAGTTTTTTTTGTGTGTGGAAATTGTATAGAACTTATTGGGCGTATGGAGGTAGAATCCGATCTCGCATTGTCTCCGTACTATATAATTATAGCGAATATCATTTGCTATGAATTACTCATCACTGACAATTAATTGATTTGTTTATATATATATATAAGAGTAGTATTTGGTAATAAGAAGCCATATAACATTTGCCAATAATGTTCCAAAAGAGGCTTTGCTACAGAAGACGTAGCAATGAACAAAATATGTGGTGGGTGTATTGTAATTGTGTCGTGTTCCTCTATGCAGTGTAGGTGTATATAGTACCAGTCTACACTAGAACACGTTTGTACAAGTAGCTGTTCAGTGATGACAACCGTAATGGTAACAGCATTTTGTAATGAAATTCACATTTTTCTTAAAATTCTGACTTTAACTAAAAGAACATGTATCAACATAAGATACACGAACGACATGTTGGATTACAGGTTGTCATCATATTCTAAGTTCCTTCAATATGTTGACGAACAATGCTATTATGTTCTTCTTTCCTTCAATATGACAATAACGTTGAATTTACATAAGTAGTCATCTATTTATATACTAGTATATTAACTCCGCCCAAGGCGATCATTCGATATATAATTATTATGAAGATTGTTTTTCGGAATATGCTTTGTTCTAGATGAAGTTGATATTTGTTATGCCACTTGACCTCTGGCCCTTTGTACGTTTATTGTTTCATTACAAAGCGCTCATACGATACATCAAAACAGTTGTATTCTATAGTATCTCTGTAGTATGATGGCCAGCAACTTTGATGACCAGATTATAAATGAAGATTCATTTTCTGAAATGACATAAATACTCTTCAAAGAGTTGAGAAATTATCCGCTCGTTTGGAACACTGAGTGGTAGTATTTTCATATTTAGTTGTAATGAATTGAATTTAATTTTCTTCAAAGGTCCTGAACCACTTCCTCATTGAAGGATATTGAGATGATAAAGAATGATATGTTGGACTGGATTACATTGGGAATGCTTTACTGAAATGTTGGGTCAAAGTATCTCCATCGATTTTTGCGTTACATCCATAGCGCACAGACCGACCCCGTCGTTTCAAAACCTGAGATATTCGGACCTTTAAACCCGAATCACATTTTATAAAAGCTGAGAAGTTGCCCGCCGGTTACGAATTTCAGTGAAGTGAAAAGAATATCGTTGTAAATTCAAATTTGACGGCAACATCGACCAAGATCGCCCCGGGATCCATGGACGAATTTCCATGTGACACGATTGCGATAATGATTTCTTAGAGACAACAATATCGATTTACAAATAAAATCAGGAGTTTAAGATGTTTTTTTTTTCCCATGTGAGGAGTGATTTCAGATGTGCTTTCAGAACACCACCATTGATAGATATATGCATGGTAACATTAATTGATAGATACATGCATGGGAACATTAATTGATAGATATATGCATGGTAACATTAATTGATAGATATATGCATGGTAACATTAATTGATAGATATATGCATGGGAACATTAATTGATAGATATATGCATGGTAACATTAATTTATAGATATATGTATGGTGAAATTAATTATTTTATCATTTTATCCGTTTTGGGCGTTTTCGCCAAATTGGATGTTTTAACCCTTTATATTGGACGTGTTAGCCCAATTTCCACGTTTTAGCCAACTTACATTTGGACGTGTTGGCGGTTGGACGTTTTAGTCATACCCCTTCAGATACAAGGCATAAACTTAATTAATAATTTTATATATATATATATATATTTGCACTAAGACTAAGGACTGACAGCCAAACAAGGCGATCCAAATCCTCTTCGCTATACAAATAGCGTTAAGAAAAACGAAAATGTATCCCTTTAGGGTTGGCCATATAAATATTCTAACCTCTTAGTTGCTACTGTGAGTATGCTTGAAATAATTGCAATAATTATCTGCATGTGCGTTTACACACTGTAAGCCACTAGTAGACTGTTCTGCAAGGACCTCGGTGTGAAGTATAAATGATCTGCCGGTGATCAGCGCTCATTGCTGTCTATCGATGCGTGTTTGGCTTTCTAATCACGGCTCTGGCGATCGGTAAAAGAGTCACCGACATCGTCATAGCCCTATAACATACTTTTACTGCTACCGGCGTGGTTCGACCGTGATTCATGTCATGTACATTTCTGATTCATCTCGTGTAGATGCCAAGTTCATTGACCGTAGCTTATAAGTAGATGTATACGCCAAACACTTTAACATTTATAGCCAGTAGGGATTCCAGAAGGGTTTAATTTTAATTCACGCTGGTGAATGCTGACACAAAAATATATACATTATTTTACCGTGGAGTTTGTGATGTGTGATATATAGAGAATATCACCCGTGTCTTGGAATATCAAATATGTTGATATATTTGATATTCCAAGACACGAGGGTGAGATTCTATTTATCACCAAATATCATTTTAAGTCATTAAAGAATAAACATGCCACATCATAAAGATTTTACTGTGAAGTCAAATCTTTAGGCTGCTGTACATTTGCACTGTGACATCATAGCAATGCTACGACATCACAATTGTAGTGATGACATCACAATGGTTGAACAATCAAATACTTGGATCAAGAGATATCTACAGCATGACATCACAATGGTAGAACAATCAAATAAACAATCAAATAAACCAAGAATTGGGTCAAACGATATCTACTGCTGTAGATATCGCTTGCTATTTGAAAACGATATCTACTGCGAAAAGACAGTATTGGGTGATAAATTCCGATGGGAATATGGTTAAAATACCTTCGCTCGAGCAGGAACGAGCGCTTGCTTAGTGGTGTCGTTAATTTCTGTTATAGATAAACAGACACGGTGATAACGTGTTGCAGATCGAAAGGAGAAGGGCTGGCGATAGATAAGTTGGTAGCTGAGTAAATAGCACGAGTGTGTGACATTGCGTAATTGTACATGTATTTTATCTAAGCATTTGAAATTTGACTGCTAATGCATTTTCCATTGTCATTGCCTACATCGTACAAGCTGTCATTAATCACTAATCATATAATTATCATATCTAAAACTGTCTAGAAAATGAGCTCTTGCACGTATCCTGAAGTGCATACGCAAATGTTTGCCATCTGATACTGACTTACTTTCGATTATAGTATGCGTTTGTAGTCATATCAAATAATAATAATCACTAAGTAACATTATATTGAGGTTGAAAATAATGGTAAAACATTGCTGTTTAAGCATGCCTCTAAAATACTTCAATAGTAACTTGTGTGTGTATTAAACTCTTCCCTGTAGGTGCTTATCGTGGACACGACGAGCCGTCTCTTTACGTCAGTGTCTATGATACGATACCCAGCAACTTTATATAATATTTAAAACTATTATGTCCATTTGGAAATACGTTTTAATTCGTACTATCGAAGCCAAAAAAATCCAAAGGGATATGAAGTAGACTATCGTGTACTACTATAATTACGGTCCCAAATGTACAGTAAATAGGGGCTCTGAATAGTATGAATACGGCCAATCCGCTCAGCCAATGGAATATCTCGGTGAGAGTGAGTCAGCCGTTACGTCATGCTGCGCAAGTATCGGTATGTTATGACAGAATCTGAAACAGCCTGTTGAGGTAATAATACGTTTTCTATATTCAGTCTGTCGCAGACCATTAACGTCACTGTTGGTGTTAATAATTAATTTTAGAGAAATGTGTAAAATAATGTTAGCATACCATTGTTAATAATAACGCATGTTGACCTAATGCAATATTACATTTTTTTTCTTCATTTCATTCTATGTAATTTAGATATTTCATTCTATGTAATTTAGTACACGTGTACTAATTATTTTTTTCGTATCGGTTTCATAAACCATGCAGGTCATTTCGTTAAAAGCAGGCCTGGCCGCGAGATTAAGAAAGTGTTTTTTTAATACAACCTCAACTTTAGTACTCAACACAAGGTTTTTCCCCATATAAAATTTGAGCTTGAACATGAAATCGTACTGAAAGGTTTCCTAAGTCAGGGCCTAAATCGGGGCGTAAACCATGCATTTGCTATTGAGGAAGTGACGTAAACCTGGAGTTACGCCTGGACTATCGGTACGACTCTTTCGTGAAATGTAGGCCTGAAACGGATGCTGTCATATTCTCACATAAAATGGATAAAAAACTCACATAATGTTCATTACTATTAATGTCTTCAATACTATTCAAAAGGCCTACAGGGTCCACTGAACATTCCTTTCGATGAAAAATGACACCTGTTCATGTCGCATCGTATTTAAATTAATGCGTATTGTTTATCGTACGGGATGGGATATCATATTCATACACATTATTTCGTCAATAATGTATTACAGTGATCGTATACCTGAAACACGCACACAAATATTGTTTTTAAGAAGTACACTGCATGAATCATCCATCTAATGGGCGGTTATAGACACGCATCCTTCTGACCAATACATTTATGGGCAGTTTTTTTCTGTCAATCAACTTATCGATTTCACGACGTGATATTCACCTGCATCCAGGGAGAATAGTATTTCACGTGTTCTCTGACTCACCTGCAAAATACTACCGCTTTAATCATTGTCGCCGTGCTCAGGTGAGTCATACTCGACACAATGGGTATGAGAATTCAATTCACGACAAAATATGGAACATAACTCCATATCCCCTTAGGGCGAAATATAATAGTACAGTCTATTTACTAGCTTCTGCAAAGTGGGTTCATATTCGATTGGATACGTTTAATGGGTTCCTATTGCTGACAATTTTAACTGCTGCATGCAGTTAATTATAATCTTTTGAACACGTGATTAATACCAATAAGTGAGTAGGTTTGACGCAGGTTACGAAAAAGGAATAGAAATGAACATAATGCATTCAAATAAATCATGGACTATGATCTGGAGAACAGAAATAACATAATCAGTATAATAGAAATAACATAATCAGTATAATAGAAATCGTGTGGTAATATTACTATGGCGGTAGACGAACTAAATCAGTTTCAGCGTTATGCATACCGAAACATGTGTTTCATTCAGTCATAAAAAAACCAAAATGGCAGATGACTGCATGTCCTTCGACTGTACGGCTTGTTCTACGATACCTAGATGCCCAGTTACACCGGAATATTCCCTAAGATTATGGTCTTAGTTAATAATACAATAAGATATAGTTAGTGCGTAGCGTATTCGCGTCCTAGCATACATATACCCTCACCCAGACGTAGCTGTTGTGGGAATTGCTGCCGTATACTTGTAAATTCTACTAAAGATAACCTTCCATCAAAGTTTTGTAAACATATATTGGATTGGTTCATTATTGGTGTCGTACTGTGGCCGTATCAAGTCACGATTGGTATTAGACGTATGGAAAAATAACATGCTCGTCTAAGGATAGACTATGTACAGTCACAAGTCTCATGTATAAAATACACGTGCACATGGGGCATGGAACCAGTCCGAGCTTTATGTTAGATGTTAGAATGTTCCGACATGTACAGTAACCATATGACATAAGAGCCACGGCTGATACAGATGAGCAAAGAGTGACACGTGCACAGTAAACATCTGATATTTAATTCGAGCATTCAGGTCACCATCGCAAACCTCACTCGTTACAATTCACAAATATCTGTCCGACAGTGTTATGTCAATTGCAGTCAAGCGCGCCATTTGTAATTAAATAAAACCTAATGAAGTGGGTAATTGTTTTCGATGTTTGCTTTCCGAAATATTCAATCATATCGATCTTAATTCGGTCTTATGATTAGGTTACTGATGACAAATCGATCTCTGTTTTAAAGAGATATAGTCATGAGTACACACTCATACTCCACGCATGCGCAATCGATTCTAATCTACGAGTCCTGTTGAAGTTCAGCATGAGAAATATATATTGGCAAGAATCATTGGATATACATACACATTACAGTAGTGTTTCTTTCAGGATTAAATAATAAGAAATACATAGAAAGAAAGTCATGTCCGTCTCCTCTATGATGCTGCTTATGTGAAAAAATAGGTTTTCTGGCAATAAATTAATTTAAAGAAAATGTTATTAAATGTTGTAAACCTTGGGTCGTTTTCACGGAGGTATCTATCTACTACGAACGATAACTCTATCGTAAGTAGTGTTGATCTCTATATAACACGAGACCACCGTAGATAGCAGTCCTTCATGAATGTGTGCCCAAGTCTAGCAAATACAAATTCACGTGTTCCAGAAACATCTACCTTATAATGAATACAACGAATGTAACTGATTTCATATTGATATTACAGTTTTACTTTCAACGGGACCTAGTTTTTGCATTGCTTACTGGTGGCATTTTCTTCTTCGGGTTAATGTTGCACACACTTGCCATGTATTTACCATTGGGTATAAGAAAAATGCATTGGGTATAGTAAAAATGCAGCTGTGTTTGATTAGTGTCTTGTAAAACTAACTGAGAATTTGCGAGGAGCATGTGGGGTTGCCTCTCAAGCTTACATAACTGTTGACAAGCACCGTAGGATGCCTGGAAGTAAAGCCCCATTCGATGTGAGTGAAACGAAGTACCATGCCGAAAGTCAATATCTAATTCTTGAAATGCTGGAGAGGTGTCAAGCTATCGTGTAGAGCTCTCAGCCAGTAATACAAATGCACTTCTAAGTTTCAAGCTCACACGTCTGCGCCATGACAATGCTTCGATAGATGCCAAGATGGGGGAGAATTATTGGTACACCGTCAAGAAATATGATACCTAGTCGCAGACTTATGATGCTCATAATGGAATGGAATTCACGTGCCAGCGTTATTTCTAGCTTAACCGGAAACCAACAAGGTTAGAAAGTTCGAAACTATATTGTCTGGGACGTCATGATATTACTAGTAATTCATTATAAATTACAATACTACTTTTGGAATAGAAATATGGACATCTATAATACATAATGCCTATAGTGGTATATCATGATTCTTATTTAAAATTTGTTTAATGCTCTTCATTGTACGAAGCCATGTATTTTTGATGATTATTATTACTTATTACTTATTGAAATCCGTATGGTACCGCCACAGAGCATGAAAACAATATGCATCTATAATTTAATAATGTAAATCAAATACAAGTAGTCATTATAGATTATATACATATGCACTCTCTCTCTCTCTCTCTCTCTCTCTCTCTCTCTCTCTCAACACACTATTTCATTCTATCTGAGAACAAAAAGAAACTTTCACATCTATGAGAACATATCTTTTTATAAGAACTTCATTAATTTCTTCTATTTACTACTAAGTTCCTGTGCACCTCGTTACGAAAACTCCGCCACAGTCATTATTTTCTCAACTGGCGTTAAAATCCGGACGAAGCCGTATTGGTGTTGGTCATGTTCGTGCGTAACAGTGTTCTAAGTCAATATAAAGTCCATCAGGGATGCGATGTCGTAAGAGCACGGGGGTGTACTTAGCTGGATCGTCATCCTATACGAAATGGATCACCGAGCAATCTCCTAACCGTTGTTTGTAGAGACTATTTATGCAATTAAGAAATCTTGTAGAAAGTAGCAATGAACATAGAGATGTCCCGCAAGCACTCTACCATCCTATTTACTCCACATGCAGAAGCGTCGAAGGAAATTGAACACTATTGGACACAGTCAATAATCCTAAAATAAACACTATCTTTAGAGTATCGATCCATTAAAAAGTTAAAGTTCGGCGCAGAATTTAACAAGTTAAGTTATATCTAGCAACACTCATTTTTAAGATCCTGTCTGACGAATGGCTGATGCTGTTTGAAATCTAATAGAGAAAGTTGGGTCCATTTACTTCTTCAAAATGGTTTCTAATCCCAACATTCGTATTGAATTTTATATTACATTTTTCTTGTGATTTCAGATTATATAGATGATTAGATTTCCAACATAGATATATACTTAATTATATCGACAAGACTTGCATGTATCTATACATGCATCTTCCTTAGACATTCTAATATCCGTCTGGAATTCAATCTGTAGTGACCTTGGGGCGAACCTCGAAAGCGAAATCACATCTCTTCAAATGTAGTTATCCTGTCCCCTATACTCATCCCTTGGTTTCAACTGAAGAAGATGAAAGCAAATTTGGAGTCAGACCTAATTTAAGAGTGGATCAACGTAAGTACGTAGTTTGCAGAGTCGGCAGGACGTCGAACTGAAGAGAGCACACGACTCAGGGGGTGTATTCGATTCATCACACTACTGGTGCGAGTGTTGGTTCATGGTGCATGGATGAATAAACACCGAGTGAATCAATATGTGAACAATTACAAACAATAATTCTCACCCAGAATATATTGTCAACATGTTAAACAAGACGAATATATATTGCAGCTCTCAAATGGAGAGTATATACCTGACCTTTCTTGCGGGTGAAACACGAGGTGATCTATTGGAATTGTACCACTCCAGTGTCTCCCTATGGTTGGTCGAGTGATGACTCGAATACTACCAGGAATGCTCCAGCGAGTCTAATATCAGGATTATTTGCTTCTCAGTTGGGCTTGTACATGATGCTTTTCGAAAGAACGAAAAAGGAAATTGAAATGTCAAACAAAATGGATGTGGCATTCATGTTGTGATAAGATAACTCTTTCGGTAAAACGGGACAATTTCGGAGATCAAGTTCTCTTGAGTGAAATATCACAAACAGATCCGCGGCCTCTGCGATGCTCACCCAATGAAAGCAATTTCTCCACAAGACAAAGTCTACTACAATAATCTGTTCAGAGACGACACATACTCAAAGGGGAAACAATGTGTATATAGTTTATTTTGCAGACAGCGCATTCTATCCATTTTTTTTTCAATTTGGAATACGTAAATAAAGTAATCTACTAGAAACATATATATTTTCTGGACCCATATAACGAAAGGTTTAACCCATTAATTTTGCCTGTCTATAATGTACTATAGCCTTTTCTCGAGACATTTATCTTACTTTACGCATCAGTCACCAAAGATCTATCCAAGTAAATATATCTATCATGATCCTTTGATCGTTGTTATCGTGTGAATTTCTCCATGCAGTATGTCGAGGAAAACCACGAGGTCTTGCATGATTTGTCTTAGCAAATGATAACTCCATGACCGGAAATGAACGACGATATGACGATTGAAAGGAGGAGACACAATCTAATCACAACTGTAACATCTACGTGAATTAATGCGTGAAGCAATGACGGATTAAGACTATGAACCAAGGGCAATAACTACCAAATGTGTATACTGTTCCACTCTACACGTGAACATAGAGGTGTGCTGTTCAGCTGGTAATATGTAAGCATACTTGTAGAAGATGATATTAAATGTATTTAAAATCTGACTACAATGTAATACTATTCCATCAAAACAAAATAAAATTAATATTAGTACTTTCCAAGAACATTATGTGGCGTAATACGCATTGGCAGAACGTCTCGCATTTGAAACGTTTTAAAGCTTTCTGTTAATGTTTTAACGTCGGTACACTACAAGTCAAACTTTTGACACAGTGCAGTTTCTCAACAAACTCATTGTACCATATAACTATATAGTACATTACGTCCTGTAATACATTGGGTAATAGTCGCGCAGTTAGATGCGTGTCCCCTGTTGCATTGGATTGGTAGAAATTAGCAGCGTAGGCTTATATGAACCTGGAACCTTTCGACCTCAGCTCCAGTTAATCCCATTCGAGATCGTACGTATTGCGCCCACTTCCGTCATCTGAAATAGTGAGAAGCCTTTTAGGATCCCAGTAGCACCATGGTCGATATTTACTCATTAACAGTTAGCCATCTGAGATTGCTTGTCCTACACACATAGGTAGGTTAGGAATGTAAGTGCAGACATGTACACTGTCGAGATGCATGATTCTTACACTGGCTTATTCCTACCGGACCATTGAGAGCGACGCATGCATTGCCCATGAACGACTTACGAGACAGACAGAAAGTGTACAAGAGATACATAAATATACATTCAGTTAAACATTTGATCAAGATGGACAATGCTTTACGCATACTTATTCAATGATAACTAAAATAGTTGGACTAATGTTTCAATAATAAATTATGTATTTGGGCTAAAAACTTTGATAAACATTTTAACTGGTTTACCTTTTTGGAATTCATTAAAAGTTCCATTTATCCGAGGATCGGCCATGTATAATAATGTTTAGGAATACAAGATAATCCTTGAATGTTTAGGGCTTGGATCGAAATAGATAATGAAACTTATCTCCAATTTGAGTAGAATTACACAACTCTCTCTCTCTCTCTCTCTCTCTCTCTCTCCCTCTCTCTATCTATCTCTCTCTCTCGATCACTCTCTCGCAACCTTTCTCTCTCTTTCGCTCCCTCTCTCTCTCTCTCTCTCTCTCTCTGTGTCTCTCCATCTAGCTCTCTACTAATATCTATCTCTCTATTTCCGATTTTATACTGCTTTTCTTTCTTTCTCCCCGTTACTAGTATCCCCCTCTCTTCTATATCTGCTTTCTCTCTCTCTCTCTCTCTCTCTCCATCCTTCTCACTCCCCTCTCTGTAAGTAGATATCATGAATGTACATGAATGTATCATCTGACAATGTTAATACTGGACATATATTACACACAGTTTATTGTCAGAAGCGGCAAAGTGGTGCACGTACTGTCATATTGATCCCGGACTGACTGGCTTATCTTCTGTCAACATGCGTGTATCCGAGGTATATTCGCTTGTAGACAGCCCAGAGGCAATTCTTCACGGACATCAGTACCTATAATTTCTGTCGCTTTATTCACAAACGTCTATTAAATATTCTAGCACTCCCCCAGTGGATGTATCACCTAGATAAGTAACTCCATATATTACCTGGATAATTAGTGACTCTTTGACTCTATTCACCACTTGGGGTGTGTGTAGTCCCAGGAGACAGTTGTGTATTTATAACATTTGCCTTTTAGAATTGCGGACACGAATCGAAATCGGGGATTTACAGCTTGTCGGTTTCTGAATAAGAATCATGCTTGACATGACCTATAGTGCCAGACTGGGCAGTGCCGGAATTTGAAGTGCAAGGTTTATGATACAAAACTAATTAAATGAGAGAGAGAGAGAGAGAGAGAGAGAGATATATAGAGAGAGAGAGGTATATTCCACCCTTCGGTTTCATGACGATGTAGTAATGCTCTTTAATAGATATTACATGAAATATCGTTAGCAAATGTTTATAAATGGTTTGGAGGATCAACTGGTTATGTGGAAATAATGGTTTATTTATTATACCTATTGAATATATTAGGTTCAGTGTATAGAAACAGTACTCAATCTGACAATCACCCCCAATTTACCGCAAGAAGTCCTCAATTTTATGTACGCAACTTGAATAACATGAATATGAAACTCTGGAAAATTAATCTAGTCCCTTGTACTATACGTTTGTATACCTTTCCGCCTAGACTCGGTACCATTCATGCTTGGATTTGTGGACAGTCTACCAGGCCATCTACGTGGCAGGCATCACGAACAACGATCTTGTCTTACCTAGATATGAATGTTAACCAAGGCTATACACATATATTTAGTAGATTAGTCGAAGCATCAAAGTCTATACATAAATAAATACATACATTACAATGTGTGTTAGACAGGAGCACCGTCGAATTCTACCTCAGAACCGGATACAGGTATCAGAATGCGTGTGGTTATGGCCCTGTCACACCTTGGCGATCAGCGCAAACGCATGCTGACCATCGCTGGACCATCGCTACACCATCGCCAAACGCGTTATGCAATCGTTGCTAATCGTCGGTGAACGTCGAGAGTTTTGAACATGCACAAAACTTTCAACGCACACCAGCGTGTAAGGGCACACGCTAGCTGAGCGCTGGGTGGTCGTTAGTCAGTCGTCGTACGCGCTAGGGAATCGTTAGCAAGTCGCTGGCGGACGCTGGCCACGCGCTGGATGAAAGGCTAGCGTTCCCTTAGCGTTCCTCCTCTAACGTCCCCCAACGCATTGATGAACGACCCTCTAACGCGTTTGACGACCAGGTAACGCATTCGACGTATAGCTAACGTTGATTATATGCGTTTTTCAGTCGACAAGCGCTACTCATGCGCTACTCATGCGCTGATGAACGCGAGGCACTCGTTATCCATACGTTCTGGATGGTGAGATCGCGAGCGTATCCAATATTTTCCATGCGTTTCTCGATCGTTCGAGAAGAGAGAGCGAGAGAGAGAGGAGAGAGAGAACGAGAGAGAGAGAAGAGAGAGAGAGAAAGAGAGCGAGAGAGAGAGAGAAGAGAGGAGAGAGAGAAGAGAGAGATAGAGAGAGAGAAGGGTATATTCCACCCTTCGGTTTCATGACGATGTAGTATAGTATAGTTTGTAAGTAGCCTCCACAACCTGATATCAATAATTACCTGGAGTAACTCATTCCTGTCACCGTGTTGAGTCTTCTTCGATCAATTCCTAATAAATATCTTATTTCCGTCTGATCATATTACATGTTTTCACAATTTCTTCTTATTAGGCCCCCATTAGTTTATATTCAGGGTTGATTTGTGTCATATTTCAGACCTCTAACCATATCCGTAAATCAAAGTGAATGTTGCAAATTGGATGATTCCACGCTCAATTCAATCTCGTTCATTCTCCGACTTCTATTCAATTGATGAATGTCGGTTCCGTTATTGACATTATGTGTAATACATGCAATGGATGTTTACTCGAAAAGAGTAAAGTGAAGGAAAAAAACAATTTAATTATATTATATACCAAATTAGATGTTAAACGGACGCGTCTACGTTATAATGGTTACAGCAGTCGGATCCACTGAAATCAGCTACTAGTAAAACATAAGAGAGCACGCCTATTCGTGCGAAACTGATGTTAGCATGTTGGCACCATTTGTAGGTATCCCACAGTTATGATAACAAATAGTTAGTCATATTTAAACTGCGAGAAATGTGTTCGTGAAAAATAAAATAAATAAATAGTGATTTTGCTATCTTAATGGTGTATGCTTATCTCACGCTTTACACTCCTGTATTACTTGTAGTGCCTTAGAAAATAAAAATAAACATCCACAATTTCAATAGTTATGTTTCAATCTTGATGAACGTATCGCCAATGTATCATACGTAGGTATGACCACATCTATAGTTAGCAATGTTTCAATATTGTTGAACGTATCGCCAATGTATAATACATAGGTATGACCACCTCTATAGTTATGTTTCAATCTTGATGAACGTATCGCCAGTGTATCATAAGTAGGTATGACCACATCTATAGTTAGCAATGTTTCAATGTTGTTGAACGTATCGCCAATGTATCATACGTAGGTATGACCACCTCTATAGTTATGTTTCAATCTTGATGAACGTATCGCCAATGTATCATAAGTAGGTATGACCACATCTATAGTTAGCAATGTTTCAATGTTGTTGAACGTATCGCCAATGTATAATACATAGGTATGACCATCTCTATAGTTATGTTTCAATCTTGATGAACGTATCGCCAATGTATCATACGTAGGTATGACCACATCTATAGTTAGCAAACGAAAGAAATAGTGGCAATGAATGCAATTAATGTCACATCCCGAAACAATACGTAACCAACTCTTACTTATTGAACAAAATTATAACCAGCTCTAACGGTTGCAATTGAATCTAATGATGGCCAAAGAATTCCCAAACATTGCCAGCTTCCTTAATGAATGCAGAAATACAATTATTTCATTGCAATGAAACAATATGTCATCCACATAATTTCCAACAACAACACTATTACCATTACCTGCATGTCTAGACACCACCAGAGTTCATAGCAAAGTAAGTTCATAGCAAAGTAAGCACACGGTACTTTTTAGAATGATAATTCAATTTACATTCCATAAAAATATAAAGTAGGTCATGTCCTCAGGGTGTTGATGGTCTGGTGCTTGTCTTCTGACGTACACGTGAGGGAGAACCCGTTCTCTTACACACCTAATATGATACGATAATGTGCCGCACGATAAGAACTATCCCTTTTAGGGTGATAACGAGTATTGCTTTGTCGTATTCAATTTACTATACGAGGAATGATACAATAATAGTGTCGCGAATGGTGGGTGTGATTCGAGAAAATAATAACACACTGATATGATTTGCGTTACTAACTCATATTAGTCTAGACACTGGCATATTGTATATTTGTGTTGTCCGCTGAGATAGGAATACCAAGCAGTACCACTATGAGGGGAGTCATAGGAAATGGATGCGTAACGAGAAAACCTAGTAATATTATACATACAATAACATGAAATATTGCGAAATCAAATAGAAAGTAACCAAACCGAAAGTACATGTCACGACCCTTCGCTTCAAATCCAGATTAATCCTGTAACAAATTCAGACTGAATACTTTAAGATGAAATAGTTTGTCTGCTTGAGTAACTAAGTAAATGTGCTTTCAATCACATCTGCAAGACAGTATCTAAACACTAGTTATTAACAGCGTTATTAAATCCAGCATTGGAAGAGAATGCAAACATACCAAACAGAAAACAATAATGAAATATACGCCACCCAGTATTTGGCTGAATATGAATCATGTGTGATGTGTGGATACATATATAGATCTTTACAATGAATGAACCATGTAACCTAGTGCCTTGAACGGCAACTTGGGTTGCATATTCACCAGTGAGTTGAGAAGAAAAATGAGAGCATACTGACCAATTGCCCGTGGTAATAATGTAGCACTATCAGCACGCATGCGAGCTTGGATTTGGCGCAATATAAATGCGCACGTCATTATTATTATTATTATTGTTATTATTATTATTATACTAATTATTGTTATTATCCTTAACTATGCACAACGTGTATTTAAACCCTTCATCTTCGTTCTGTAAAGGATCTATGACATTCGTGTTCACGTTTTATGATAAAGATAACTGTTATATCATTTCTTTGGTGGAGTCAGAATATGTTCCTGCCATGACCTTACTGAACTATTTTAGGCCAATTTCCCATACAAATAAGCAGACGACTATGCATATGCAATATAGATAGAATGCTAATGGTTTCAGTTCCTTCACAGAAGTACTTTGCACCGCAGTTACCAGTACTTCGTTACCAGATGTGACCTAACCCCCACAATAGACCATCAACACCCTTGATAAGGTACACGTGTATTGAGTCGATCCGGCCGCCAAAGATCTATCAATGTCTGTGATCAAACATCATTGGGAAGGAATATAAAAAAAATCGTCTGTGCTCTATTTGCTTATTCATAGGCTACTTTTGACAATCGCCATTCTCGGAGATCAGAGTGGAAATTGCGCTGCCTTCAAAAATTGATCTGCCAATTGTTTTGTATAGTCTAATCTCGCGGACTGCCATCGAGTTGTTTTCTCGGACAAGGCGAAACGGGGATCGAACATCTATCTTGGACCCGGTTCTCCAGAAGTGAGGACCATTAGGTACAGCATAATATCCGCTGGAGAAGAGCTATGCTGTTTGTTATTCGAGGAACAGGCGAGTTTTAAATAATGTGTCTGCATACAGAGCATAATACGACTGTGATTACTAGCGGCTATTCCATGCACCGCGATCAGAACAAGATGTCATTTCATCACAATATCCATCCTAGTAGAAGAGCCACGGCACTTGATTAGCTTAAACTCATTACTGATAATGGCTTGCATTGGCTGTAGCTTATCAAGAAACCAATAGTGCATACTCCGGAGGAAAACTCAACCCACATTAGAAGGAAAGAATACCTCATGAGTCCTAAATACAATTGGAACGTGTAGTAGATACGCTAGATAAGCTGGTGTGTGTAGTAGATACGCTATGATGACCCTGAGTGAAGTGCAATCGGAAATATGACATATATGTATATATGTATTCGCACATTAACAGTACCTTACGGTACACACGCGTATAGCAATCTGGGTACTCTTTCGTAAAGCTCTCGTATATAGTAAAAATAACACGTAGCGCTCTCGAGCTCGTATCTATCACTTACGAGAGCGCAATACTTAATCTTAGACGTGTTTACTTATCTACGTATCCGTCATCCTGTGGTATATTTAGTTTTAGCTTGAAGAATAAAATGAATGTCATAAGTTTTAAACTCAGCAAAAGAAAAAGGTTAGGTGTCATGTTAGGTGTCCGGGCCAGGACACTTAACGTGGATGTTAAAAAATAAACCAGGACACCCGCGGTGAAAGTGTCCTGACAGGATCCTGTCTGATACCGTTAAAGTCCTACAACAGGACACCTAACTTTTTTACCTGTTGCTAGTTCTTGTTTTATGCCTTCGTTTACCGTTGACAGACTGACGAACGTTAATATTGCAGTATTGTTCGGTAGAATATATTTCCGTCCTTTGCAAACATGTATGATACCTCCAAGCATTTCCGTTGTATTCTGGTATGATAAAATCTATCAAAGCACTTTGCGAAAGGGAAATATACCAAAATAGGTAAGAAACCAAAACGAATACCATCTAAGATGACTATCATAACTTCCTTTCAGTAATGATAAGGCTTCCCAGTTTGCCGAATATTACTGATTGATAACTATAATTGGCAGGATAACAACATCCCTTATGACTAAGAGGATTTCGCTGAATTACGAGAGGATTAGATGGTATCGCATGGATTACTGGATGATTACAGGGATTCCAGAAGGAACTGACACCAAGAGAGCGTATTCAGTTTTACCACGGACCGATGAATGCGTTTCTGAACTAAAAAGGAACCAAGCTGGGAATTCTAATGCGCATTCTATTAGCATTTTGTTTTCATGAAGTCTGAGTCGATAGCCCATAGTGATTTGGTGAATTATGTTATTTTATGGACCAGTCGTGACAACTAGGATTGTGAAGACGATTTAATTGTTTTGAACTCTTAATTTGAAGAGCTTCCTAGTTGTTCCTGAAGTCAGACCGAGAAAGGAACGTAGACTTATGCGAGAGGCTCAGATCTTACACCAAATATTATAATCCGCATCCGGTACACTTATTTTTAATCGGGCATGTAGATATTCCGCACCGATACCCCGCTTTTACGTATAATACGCAGGTTATTCATGCCAATTCTGCGTCTATATTGCATATATAGAGGAAGGCAAGGGGATACATAAGGAAGGCATGGGGATATAAATCTACTCATTAGCATGTATATAATGACATGTATGTTATATATCATAACTATTGCGTACAATATGAAATACGACTGTAAAAGCTTTCTCTGCAGTGACGTTGACAATTACAACCACAACGTGCACGATCCTGCAGACGATTCTTGAATGAGGATAAGAGATGTTCGTCCCTAGCAAACACTTACAATTAAAGAGTCCATACATTCATCAGTGTGAGCACTCAACATTGTCTCTCTTCTGTCTTCAAATAACCTTTCGCCTTTTTTCCCCACTGAACCCCACTTTGCTCAGGGCTATCAGAGGCCGAACCAAATTGCTCCGAATCCATCGATAATAATGTCTTCCATAAAGCCCACACCACGGACGACACCAATCTATGCGAATATAATTTCTGGGTTATTGGGAGAGTGACCACTTATGTGACCTTAATGGTCATCTTCAGGACAAATGCGTCTCTCTCTCTCTCTCTCTCTCTCTTTCTCTCTCTCTGTCTCCCTCTCTCTCTCCTTTCTCTCTCTCACTCTCTCTCTTTCTCTCTCTCTCTTTCTCCCTCTCTCTCTCTCTCTCTCTCGCTCTCTCACTCTCTCTCGCTCTTTCTCTCGCTGTCTCTCTCGCTCTCTTTCTCTGTCTATCTATCTCTCTCTATCTTCTCTCTCTCCTCTCTCTCGCTCTCTTCTCTCTCTCTGTCTCACTCTCTCTCTTCTCTCTCTTCTCTCTCTCGCTCTCTCTCTCGCTCTATCTCGCTCTCTCACTCTCTCTCGCTCTATCTCGCCCTCTCACTCTCTCTCGCTCTTTCTCTCCCTGTCTCTCTCGCTGTCTCTCTCACGCTCTCTCTCTATCGCCCTCTCTCTTCTCTCTCTCTCTCTCTCTCGCTCTCTCTCTCTCTTGACCTACTGGTCATCTGTGTCCAGACATCAGACCACCTATCAACTCTATAATTGCTAAATGACTCTATGCGTATCAAAAGGGAGGGTTGGCACTGAATAAGATCGACAAATTACACACCTCATAAGCAGTGTTCCTGATTTGTAGTAGCGTTTGGGAATATTGTTCAAATTGATTTGATATCGATTTGGACAAAGATTATCGATGTCGCGAGGAAGATCACCACAAATTAAACCTAAGAAAGGGGTGCCGTGTTGGATCGGAGGGGAACACGATCATATGTAATATTGACGAAAATATTTGGCTTTCTTTGCGCTCCGAACATAATACTTAGTCGATAGGCGAATATCGCCCATTTACATTGGTTAATATGAAAATTAGGAATTGCGTCAGAGGCGATTCTTAAGAATATTGATAGGGAACATATTCAGTATCGATACTGTAAATATTGATGTTGTCTTAACGAAATGTTTATTTTACGACTTAGTCTTAAAGTGATGCCAAGATATTAGATGGTAAATGAGATTTGTCTGGGAGCATAACCTTTGACGTTTTCAGAGGTTTATTCCATGGAGAGACTTGACATAACAACCGGATTTAATTTGCTTTTCTGTGTTTATGAAGTCAAGAAGGTTTTGGGATTTAAAAAAGAAATGTGATTAGCAAGACATGCGGGCATAGTTGTATAAATAGTGTAGGTTTGGAATTAGGAAAGTAAGGCTATTTTTCAAACAGTGGATATTTTAGTAAATTTTAGGTGTATGAATTATTCCCCCCAAAAAGAGTATTAATAACGGGCCATCATTCTATTTATAATACGTGTTAGACTATTGAAATACGAAAAATAATCTATCTTGCAACCTTAATTCATATTCAGGTACAAGAACAAATAAGCTTACGGATATATGTGTTTTTTTTATTATCTTAGATTAATTAATTTCCGTAGATTTCGGAAAAATGCAAAAGGAACAGTTTCAAGGAAGTTCGTTAAGACACGGAACGTGGCGGGATAGTGTATTCGTAAAATGAATTTCGGGTTAGATTCCCAAACAGCGCACAAACATTGCGGAGGTTAGTATAGTTTAATGAATTGCTCACTCAAAGTAATTCAGCGTCAAGGAAAGAGTGAAGCAATATCAAATGTATAGTTGGAAGTTATGTTCTCAATGTTGAAATCCACGATTGATATTGCTTCTGATTACAAACCACATGCATCTATTCTAACACTGTATTTACCAACCATCTATACTAACAATGTATTTACCAACCATCTATACTAACAATGTATTTACCAACCATCTATACTAACAAATATATTTACCAATCATTTATACTAACACTGTATTTACTACCATCTTTACTAACAATGTATTTACCAATTATATATACTAACACTGTATTTACCAACTATCTATACTAACAAAGTATTTACCAACCATCTATACTAACAATGTATTTACCATCCACCTATACTAACAATTATATTTACCAACCATCTATACTAACACTGTATTACCAACCATCTATACTAACAATGTATTTAACAACCATCTATACTAACAACTTATTTACCAACCATCTATACTAACAATGTATTTAGCAACCATCTATACTAACAATGTATTTACCAACCATCTATACTAACAACGTATTTACCAACCATCAATACTAACAACGTATTTACCAACCATCTATACTAACAACGTATTTACCAACCATCTATACAAACAATGTATTTACAACCAACTATACTAACAATGTATTTACCAACCATCTATACTAACAATGTATTTACCAACCATCACATCTTACCATTTGCAATAACATTACGTAAGACTTTATTTGATTTGACCACATTTACATTGAACATTGAATTCAAGGGTGGTCACTCTCAGACTTCTATGTAGAATGATGAATCAAAGCCTGTACGGAAACATTCCCCCCACCAGAGGTGTGGCTGGTACAGAATAGCAAATGTTTTAGTTTGGAGGGGAAGATCAAACAGGGTTTGCCATGTACGTGACAGGACCACCACCAGACTAGTGCGGGTTCGACACGTCACAAAGAAGGCTATTAGCCGTGTATGCCAGAGTAGAACCGGTACAAGAATACTGATGAATAATTGACAAATGCTGTTCGTTCCGTCCATTACTTAAGCGTGAAATGGCAGTCGTCGATGGAAAAGCCGGTAAATTTAGATTCTACATGTGCACGGTTCTAAATGACCTTGTCGTGGCTGACATCCACATAAATGCAATTATATCCAGGTCGGATCTATCATCAATTGATAGGCTGTCTATTTAGTATATAGATGGATCTATTTCAGGAAGAATATTTTGGGAAATTGGAACTGAAGAATACTGTAACTAGGCGAAAATCCTATTCCTATAGTATATACGTACATATACTTGCATGTCTATCTAAGGCATGGGATCGTTCAATTATGCGCTGTTGTTTTTAGTGTCAATGCGTTTAAGGCTGTTTATTAATGGTCGGCAGTTATTTTGTGTGGAAGCTGTCTACCAAATTTCGGAACTAAGTTTTAGGAATCTAGTACCATTCTTCTTCTAGTTCTGCAAGTTCTTGAAGTGTATCTCTAGCCTGTAGATGTTTGGAAATTATTCGCTATTAAAATAATAGAAAGGTAAATTTATGTCTATAATGGCAAGTGACCCGTAATTAATTTTGTTGAGTATATTAAGACAAGACCAACACCTATAACGCCAGGCTAGTACTACTTAACCCATTTAAGCAAACCTTCCAGCACCGGTTGGTACTAACGAACCAAGGATGCGTCGTGATAGTACAGCATTTCCTATCATGGTCTGAAAGTCAACCAGCGAACATTGATGCCCCGAATTTCAACGATCTACCACTATGCTACCACCCAAGCTTGTGTTAGCCATATACTGTTTATTTACCAACGTGTATTATATACATTTATGGATTAAATATATTAAAAGTTAACGTTGTTTTTCCATTAAGCTTAACATGGAAAACTAGTATACATGTATCAAGCTATAATAGTAAATATCAGTGTTTCAAAATTCAAGTACATACTAGTCAACAATCATAATTTACTATACACAAATTAGTATTGATTTCCATAGTAATGTTGGACTGAAAACTTGATTAATTTTGCATTCGAATAAATTCTAAAACTGTTTCATGATATCACTTTTGTAACCCATTTGTTTTAGCTTATATAGATTTTCAGAGTCGATGAGTGTTTGCACTAGTGTAGATTACGTATAGGATCACTTTTCAAGCTTTACGGTCATTTTTTTAAGTTAGGAAAACATTCGAGATTCCAGATTCGAGATTCGTTTCGGCCACGCAGGCGTCCATCTTCTTTCGTATTTATTTCATAATTAATCATTCCTCGTCGCGTATGGGTGAGGGATTCCCGCTGTGGCGTAAAACAATAATTCACTCACTCTTACGTATTAAGCTATATAAATCAAAATTATTAGGTTTTCGATATACCGCAATTTAGTGGCGTAAAAATGCAATTTCGAATCCGAAATCATCCAGGTACAATATTATCCTAAGGTTCGCACAGCATTATCCTAAATAGCGAGGAAGCCTGTTCAATTTGCAACGTTTTAAGCTATATTAATCGAGATATAAGGTCTTCGATATACAGCAAGGCTGAGAAGACACCAACCCTACTCAAAAATTGTATTAAAAACGCAGATTTCCAATGGACACAAATGGCGGCTGTATTTTAATTTATATTATTCAATATACGTAGTGGATATCTACTATGTAATAACGATTCCATAATTAACAGTGTTGATTACACGAAATGTACACGTTTTCGACTCCTAGTTCGCCTTCTCGATAATACTATTTTCGGCAGTTTTCAATGGTTTATTACATTAAAATGATTATATTTAATAATAGAATAACCCACTCGAGACGGGTGGTTACGGAAACTATGTCCTTCGTGAAATTAATGTTCAAAGTTCCTCGCTTAAGCTCGGAACTGTGAACATTAATTTCACTCGGGACATATTTTCCGTAATCACTCGTATCTCGTGGGTTATTCTCTAAATCCCAACCTTACTGCAATACTGCAATGACCGCTGTATTAACCCTTCCAGGCAATCGATGAATCCTTTGCTTTTTATCGAGAGGTGTAATTGTTTCGTCCACCGATTACTGACATTAATTATTAATTGGTAAATTAATCCAACTCTGCTCTTTTCAACTCCTTAATTAAATAATCGATGCAGATAACAATGACCAAGTGTATTTGCCAAGGATATCCATTGGGTCCTATTATTTATTCGTTTCCTTTGCTATATTCATCCTTTGATTACGATCGAGATGTTTTATACGTTGTGGGGCTAGAAAGAGCCCAGCCATCTGCCAGTCTCTGTGTTAATGTAGGCTGCAGTGTTTACAGGGGTGGGAGGGTGTCGATAAAAATGACAAAGGCATTACAATAGAAAGCGTATGAGCAAGGAATGGAGCAGAAGAAAGGACGGGTTTAACGTTGTATGCCAACGGGGAGGAGTTCAAATAATACAGAAACCAAACGTCATTGTTACTTAAATTCCTCCTTTCTACTACATTTTCTAGTTCTTGTGATGTGCAAGCACCCGACATTTTTTTTTACATCAATAATCGTGACCCGTCAATCGATCAATTACCGATATATTATCGACTATTGTACAATACGATACATAATTCTTGTCACGAATAAATACGTTGAGAAATAAGCTAAGAAGTGTTAACAATACATGATTCAATAACGATTTTGATAACACTACATGTACACTATTCCTATGTAAATTCCACGTTCGCTTATATACGTGTCGCCCCAGTTACCGTGACGTAACTACGGTATTAACGTAATTTGAGATGTTTTGATTCTATACAACATTACTTATTCCCTGTATTTGTGTTTTGAATAATCGTAAACTAATTATATATACACACACACTTACTTACCCCGTATTGAGTCATCGTAAACTACTTCAACTATTAGTGCTACATATCGATCGATTTCTGGGAAACATATTTATCATGAAGTTATTTCGAACATCATCAGATAGAAATGAATTAAAACGGATGGGAAAGATAGCACAGACTGCAGCTCGAGGGAATCATCAATAACTACATATTAATATTTGCCCAATACTTTCGTAATATCACCGCGGCATTGATTGAGTATCTCGGAGCTCGGAGGATTAATAATTTGATTTCCAGGGAGATAGATGAGATTATAATATTTCTATATTCCAATATTTCTAGAGACAAAGCATATCAAACAGTATCGGAATAATATTAGCATTCAACTAAAATGGAATGGAGTATGTATAACTTGTCGCAGTGGTGTAGTTTGTTGTGAGAAGAACATATATCAAGAGACAAAATATGATTGTAAATATATTATTTTGCATGAAAATAATATTATATGTCTCTTGATACATAAATCTAATGCGTAATACATCAAAAGTTAGACAATTGTTTGACTGGAGACCTGAAAATAATACGGTTATCCGTTTACATTCAAATTGTGAAACTGAAATGTGCATTTTATTGAGTGCAATTTATATCAATGTTGGCAAATATTCTATCATTTAACACAGATTAAATGATATTATTGCACAACGAGTTTTAGCACATGACACATGTACTAGTTTATCTAGCTATATGTATCAAGGCTGTTATCATCATATTTATCAATGCATGGCTGGCCAACAGGAAGTACGAGCAGACTTTTATGTACAAAGGCAAGGGAATGATGTGTCCCATGTGCAGTCCATGTTTGGATTGTATTCATCAAACTGCAGTCCATTCTTGGATTGTATTCATCAAACTGATAGCTACAAATAATGATACCGTAATACACGGGCCGCTTCTTAAGAAGACAATGGTCACTATATATGTCCCATCAGGTCATTATTTTGTTTTGATTCGATCACAAATATCCATTTTAGATGGTTTATTTAAGACAGGTTCTCCCCGTATGTCGGCATCCTTCAAAGCTTATTTCCGATAGCCTTTATCAATTACACTGTCTGAAGCCGACGTGACCAAACAATAATTGAACCCCGAGGTCATGCACATATGTTTCAATGCTTGCGCGGACGGATGTGGATAATGCAATGACGCGTGCCGGTCGCGCATGCGCGTGTATTGGATTACCCATTTAGTCCTGACTAAGCCGAGAGGTAATCATATGCACATCGCCAGACAAAGGCTGTGGATGATGAACTCAGACAGGTACATTGCGACAACGAGAGGACAATCGTTATGGTTGACTGAGCAGATGCGTCAACCCTGAGGGGACGGGTGAGGGGAGGGAGGGCGTATGTGTGGGGAGGGGAAGGGGAATGGTACAAGGGAGTGAAGGGTGCTTCTATGTCAGAGGCCGAGGTTTGTTGATGTACAATTCATTAGAGATCGACAGATCAGGGATGGCGAGAATGGCCGCAATAATATGTAATCTCGGGGTTGAGGGTTGTACGTGTTACATTAATTGAATTGAGTTTTGAACGAACAATATAATTAATGTCAAATTGTCATCAGCGACACAACCAATACCAATATGAATCATGACAAGATAATTACTGGTACACGTATAGAATTTGATTGTGGCATGCCAGGATTTCATGCAAACTCTGACCGAAATCGTACGCGTATTTAGTATTGAATGTGCTGTTTAAAATTATATACTTACGCGAAGAAGCGTAAAATAATCTCCCAGTGCTATTAAAATATAATAAATAAAACAATATTGCCATTGAAAATGTTAATAACATGAAAATATACTCAACAAAATGAATTAAAGGCAAATATTTTGTGGGGAAGCTTTCTACCAAATTTGGAACGACTTGAGCAGCCTGGTGCGTCTTCAGGTTCTTGAAGAGTATCTTGATACAAAACGGCTCCTGATCCTTAATTAATTTGTGTGAGTATATGCAACTTCATGATGGAACTACACGGATATAACATTCAAGTAAGCAAAGTCGCACACTACACTAAGTACACACCACCCTGCACTAACATGCACGTTCCAGCCAATGCGTGCAGTACAGTACTGATTATCATTGTCAACTGAAACCACCAATACGTCTATCACTGCTTCAAAGAACAACTACAATGTCACGAGTAAGCTCAGACTCGTTATCTACATCTACTTTCCAATTGGACGTGGACTATTTTCTTTTGTGTATTCATCCGCATCGCCATCATAACGAACAAAGGTATTGAGTGCAAACGCATCATCCCACCTTCTTGTTTACACATGCGCGTGCGAACGAATGCGTACATTTCTACAGCTCTGAGACATGTTAAGAACAATCAGCTCTAGCTCTACATTACGTTGCGCATCACGTATACTTACGTCAGCAGACAAAACCTCGTCTAACTGTTCGCTAGCGTAGAAAAGAAACCGTGTGAACATGCATCTAATACAAGGAACAAAAACATTGTAAACAATTCGCATGAGCAGCATTGCATGAAAGATGAGTTTTACGTAAGAGTGTTGAAGTATTGTATTACACGAGCAGACGCTTTTGGTCGTATTAAAACAGAAATACCTACATAAAACACGCACATGTCTGCCGTTTAGACCGCTGCGAAGAAAGGGTAATCTTCTGTGCGTAATAAGCGTGCCAAGTAGGCGGGGATAATAAGCGTGTTTCTAACATTTACCTGATCATTTGTCGAAATATTTTGTCAGAGGGTTTTATTGTAAACAAAATGAAATATAAACTGCCGCATTACGGTTATAACTAATCCGATTTTAGTGTAACATTATATATAGCAAATAGGTGTGTTACCTCACCAATAGCTGTTGGGCATAGTTAGGGATAACACTGCGTTCTTAAGTATGCACCCATTTAGCTTCGGCATGTTGACATCTGAATAAATGCATGCTTTCTCATAGATACTAGTAATATTTAATTGCGGAATAATCAGGATGAATAGGGATCACCATCGGTCCAGTATGATAATAACTTTATAATTGTAGAATGGTTAGAAAGTGTGATCGCAGTTTGTAATGGTAGAATAAATAGAACTGTGCATCTACGTGTGTTACGCTATTGACATAATCGTCGAAACACAATTATTCAATATTTCTTAAGCGGGACATAGCGTCTATTATTGGAGCATAGCGTCTATTATTGGAACACCTAAAGTAAAGTTCCACATTGTCGCAGATGACAAAATCTTGTATTATTATTTGGAAATTAACCAATCAAATCGTAGTCACTACGAATAGTTTACCGTGTATATTGCATAATGAATGCAATTAAATGAGTAAATCACAGTTAAACCAAATATTATATATTAGTACTCACTCACTCACTCACTCACTCACTCACTCACCCATCCCACTCACTCACTCACTCACTCACTTACTTACTGTTGTATTTAATCTGTTATCAGATGCATTTTACACATATACACAACCCATGTAATGGGGTTCGCCGCTGAGAAATCCGCTAGTTGGCGCACGTACGTTACTGGTCCTATTTGATGCTAAGTCACTATGGCGGCTTCATACGAAACGTGGAGTGTCGCGCAGTTAAAAGCCGACATTGTCCGTCGTCGAGCTGTGGCAGGAATAGAGATATTTTTTTATCGACGTATTTTCCGAAGTCAACGGGTGTTTCATGAACTTTCAAGCTTGTGAACTAGTCTGTCCTGTCGTTTACATAATAAGAAAGTAAAATCATAATCATCTAACATCCAATGCTGACCATAAGCTGTACTTTTTTTAGTACAATTATAATATATTGCAACATTTGGCACCCCCTGGCCTGCTCGTACAGCCTGACACAGAACAGTAGCTTGGCATATCGAGTAGACTGTCTAATGAATTTACAGTGTAGGTTGCTCTGCGCGTCAACCAGGGAACCAGTTTAAAATATTATGGGGAGTAACTCTAATTATGTAACAACTAACGAGGGAATCGTACCTAATATTATTTAGTTTTAATTAATACTCTTTGTCTTTCTATATCTATACCCTGGCACACAACAATATATATATATATATATATATATATATATATATATATATATATATTATCTAAATGCAAGACTAGGCACGGTCTAGAGACTCGTAAGTGGCAGCGTGAAAACTGGCGCTCCAATAACGCACCCACGCCACCTGGTGGAGACATTTTTCGCGGTGAACCTTCATGACATTATATAGGAATGAGGTATCAAGCATTGCAAATATCGCGTGTCTTAGTTTAGTTTTTTTTTATTGAGGTTTACAGCCACTTTCAAGATTCTTTCACTTTCACGGCTTGTGAGTTTAATGGCAGGAGGAAACGCGCAACATCCGTAGCACTGAATATTGCAGTAAACCTGCGAGCATCGGCTTGTACTGATAATACCTAGAACTGCATTGCCACTCTCCTGAGAGCTCATCCTATCAATATCGCGTCGGAAAGTTAACTTTAGCGTACATTGATCCCGGGGCGGGATTTGAACCTGGAACCATTGGCTCCGAAGTCCAACGCACTACCACTGCGCTCCTCATATACTAAAACAACCGCCAATATGGTCTATTATAACGCTATTAAATACTGAAATTCACATCAATAAATACTCTCAATTTGTCCTACGTTATCATGGATGCGAGTAACTGCACTTACCAGCACGCGGTTCTCATTTGATAGTATATATAGAGCTGTTGATTAAAATTTGACTCGCTCTGGCCGTTAGGAACGCAGTTAATTATGAAGGAGCACGATTTCACACATGATGCATGCACTCATACTTACTTACCTTTATTAGTCAACTAGGAGAACTGTGATTTGTTGACCACCTCTGGTAGATATTAATTAGTTGTGCGGTTCATCGTATCCCAGTATTCTAGCCAGTGGTGAAACTCTTTGTGCAAGGTTTGATGATGCCAGAAAAATCAATGAACGGAATTTCCTCTTTGCACATAATGAGAGTGCGCAATAGTTGTCGTCCCAAAGATGTTGTTTTTGTGTGTGAAGAGTAACACGACAACTGCAGTTATGTACAGATTAGAACAAACATGTTATGTCATTTATTCATCTACTTACAGTGGGATGAAAACCTAAAACAACTACATAATATGTAATGCGATCAAAGAACCATATATACATGTGCACAGACAAAGCCCATACTGATAGCAAAACTTGCACATTCAAGATTTATTCAGAATGGCTTCATCGTCATATCCATCGCAGTACACTTGTAATGTCCCAGTACTTCGGTTTGTACCCGAATTTCGTTCACTTGCGTAAACCAGCTGTTAACGGATTAATATTTATGTCTACCGTTCCTCCCGACTATATTTTGGCCGTGAATAACTAAACCACGTGATTTTATCACCGCATGATGCTCACATGACCTTTAACATATTTAATTTGCATATCTGCGTGAAATGTCGTTAAAGGTGACTTTTTCGGTAAATGAGTAAAGCACATGTCGCCAGAACATCGATGTATCTTGACACAGGCATATTTTCACGTTCCAAAATGGGTATGCACCTAAAATATATGGTCAGATGCTACTAACATGATTAATTATTGTAATGACAGGTGGAACATTTCTATAATAACATATGTCCAAGGACGTGTGACCGAAGTCGAAGGAACAGTGACGGAAGTCGAAAGACCTAACACCAACTAGGATTCATAGAAGTTTTGCACTTGTTCGTGTCAAAACCAATGACAATTTTCGTTACAAAAATGGTGTCGCTTCAGTCGCCAATAGTTATTTGTCATTGATAGGTTGATACATATGTTGTATAAACAATAAACAGGGTATCCTTTCACGAAGCTCTTTTATGCATCATGAGACCATAACGCTCTCCTTGCCGATAGCTAATACACTGCAGAGAGAGCTCTATGGTCTCTTAGCGGATAAGAGAACTTTGTGAAAGGATACCCTAGACCACAGCTGTTCATACGTTCAGAATGTGTAAAGTCTCGTGGAGCAAATCCATGTGATGCTGTTCTCCCCGGCGAGTTTCTACTACTACATAGAAATATTACTACATACATCACTTAATTAGAGAATAACTCACGAGATACGAATGATTACGGAATATATGTTCCGACTGGAATTAATGTTCACAGTTCCGACGTGGATCCAGATATGAGTATATAATTATCTTTGGATAACAGAATACCAGTATAACCCATTTCCCTTATTGCGGTTCTTTTTGTGACACATTCGTAACAACTTATTGACAACTTTGAATTGAGATATGCTCTGGTACATAGAGAAACTTATATACTGTTTATTTTATGTGTCACTAGATGCATTCATAAATATCATATAATATTAAAATACTCATAAAAAAATGTATCAGCCACTCAATAACTTCTTCGCGAGTTTCACTCACTGCAACTCACTGAATCACTAGGTAAAAGCGAGATATGTGTAGGTTATATATATATATATATATATATATATATATTATATATATATATAATAAGTAAAAAACAGGTT
>JAUTBT010030614.1:0-18936 GCA_032361225.1 Lepetodrilus schrolli | reverse complement strand
TAACTTCCAGGGAGAGAGACAGAGAGAGAGAGAGAGAGAGAGAGAGAGAGAGAGGTAGAGAGAGAGAGGTAGAGAGAGACAGAGGTAGAGAGAGACAGAGAGAGAGACAGAGAGAGAGAGAACGAGAGAGAGAGAGAGAGAGAGAGAGAGACAGAGACAGAGACCATAGTGGCTATTTTTTCCTACATAAATGCTAGGGTTAGAAACATTACTAAATAAATACTTGGGCAGTGCACAACCAGGTATGTGCAAACATATCCGTTACCTCTATATACTTCTGGTAATAGGCAAGAACCCCTTCTATAAACCGAACGTCTCAAGGAACATTATGAAACCATAAAAGAGGACTTAGACCGTCTTCAATAATTCCAACAGAAGGCATTACTTAGGGACAGCTATTTATATGGTCCAGATTATCATTTGCCGGAAGTAGGCACTTTTACGACATTGTTATTGTCGTAATCGCCGCGATAGTTCAAATTGGATGATACAGAGTCCGCGTAATTAGCTTTGATGAGATGTATTACAACTCGCGTATTCTTGGCAATTATCTACTTCCCAGACGTGTTTGTGTGGCTCATCCTCCAATTGCTTTATAATGAAGATGTGTAACTGCGAACAGATGGAGTAGGTAAATACCACCAGATGTGCATCTCATGACTGGTGAGGTCATCCATAGCACGTAAACACAATACACAGTCCAAATAATTAGCAATCACTTCAATTATGAAATATATTTCTCAATATTGTTGCCGAAAAATTCACGTCAAATCCCTGCTCCGATCATGCACATTCTCGCGAGATGGAGCGTGCGCGAGATTATGCGTGCATCTACTTCGTTTCGCTCGTCTGGTCATCTCCGCCTTTGTAACAGATTTTTGCCCATGAGCACTATCCGATGTCTGTCCATCAACGATGCAAATACTGAAATTAATTGAAAGTGAAAATTGCCGCTTAGAGTTCCAGTAAACGATGAGAAATATCGGCTGTCTGTTGATTTCTGACATGTTCGAGATAATTCAAGAGTTTAGGAACTCGCGGGAGATCCTTCCTCTGGAAAAACATTCTTAAAATAACCCCACACTGAATACATCAAGAGGTATTTTTTTTCCCGATAATATTAATTTTTTTAAAAATCGGGATGACTTGTAACTCTAACAAGCCTGATTTTCAATCTAACACGATTCTCTGTTTTTTTAATGCGCCGAGAGCCATTTAAAAAAATATTTTCGATATCCTCTAGCCAAAATGTCAATACCTTGTCCTAAAATGAGCATATTATTATAACGTGTGTTAAAATGAGCATATTACTGACATATGATCGGCACGTCACATTGGTTATGGTATTACAGGGATACCACGATACTATTAATGGTTCCAGTTGTTTCTGAAACTGTTCGACTATATAGTTTATCATATCACCCGTATCGAATTCACATTCGCCTTGGGAAATTCTAATGATTGATGGGCAATCTATCTTCTTATCTATTTGTAGAGTAGATCTATTCTCTATAAATCTTCAGCATTATTGTCTCGCTAAGGATCTTCAGACGTAAACATCTACAACACAAGATCTTGACATCATCTCATCAAAGCACCGATCGTCATTAAAAAAGACCCATAAAGGTTCATCCGAAGACAGCCATAGTCGTCTAACTCCAATATACGATTATGAAGCAATCAGCTCCTTACATGGACCAAAGCGTCGCCTAGTCAATGGTAGTAAGATCCATAGGCTTAGTGCAATACACGATGCGGAGTTCCTATACCAGCGCAATCTCTTTAACCGCGGTCTAGACTGTATCGTATAGTGGTCTTCCTTATGTCCATTACAAATCGATCTTGATCGTACAGCCTTACTGCAGTCCTAGATTGATTTAGTGTCCGCCAAGGAGACGTACTGTAACAGCTATCATTCTATTACGTACTGGGATTTATTGACTTCATAGCCATTAACGGAACATGCAGGTGACGAGTATCAAATCGTAAGTACAGCTTCCGTATTTGATTACGTCGTAGAAATGGGGGTCGTAACTTAACTGCGAGATGAATGTGTGAACGTTGAACTGGATCCTATCACAGATTATGGTATTGGATAGCTAGGTACCGTTTTCCTGGTGTATTGGAAAGTCTGGTTAAGGACATTTTAATTTAGCATTCTTCATATCGGATTGGTCACAGTTTATGTTACTAGTTATATGTGCCATCTTTGTCTGTCTCCAGCATATAGAAGATTAATTAGCATGTTGATAATAATACTACTACTAATAGTAATACTACTACTACTACTAATAATAATAATAACAATAATAATAATAGCAATCATAATCATAAATAATAACAATAACAATAATATGAACAACAACAATAACAACAATAATAATAATAATAATAATAATAATGAATATTTATAATGCGACAGATCCATCCCATAGTCTAAGGAATGCTCACATCGCTACATAATGTTAATTGGTGATGTATGAAACTGTTATTTAAAACATAAAAAATATACAACACATTTATTATTATACTAACGTATCGTATTCGCAATTGATCCGTACAAAAGTATCATATCAAGTGTCATTTTGCAATCTAAACAATTTGAGTGGATGATATTGATATCATAATCTAATTGGAATACAAATATCATTGTCTCATTGAAAGATGCAAGTATCATGATCTAATTGAAGTTCGACTTTTATTAAACATTCTTCAACTATCTATAGTTAATATTTAAATGTCATTCCGATTTGTCAAGCTACATTCATGTTTGTGGTGTACAATAGTGCATCCTATTTTACCATTTAACGAATTCGGTCAGAGAAGAACTATTACCCTGACGCAGTGGAACTCTCTGTCTCGTCCGAATTATACCAGACATATTCCAGAGACGAAACATTTACAAATATTGTATTTCCAGCCTACATATTTAGACTGACCATTAGGGGGTTGGTAGGATCCCTTGCACAATTCCATGCAAGATGATAGTCAAGCGAGAATTGGATCCTAGACCACCATATCGTTTTCAATTTGGAAATTGGTTGGGGGTTATAATAAAAAGAAAGTAACGGTGTCGTTTGCAAGTCTATATCTCGCTAAGGTTTCTCCTATCGTAAGAAACAGACTTGCGATGTTATTGAGCGCAAGAGACCTAGTTGAACAAGAACATCCATTTACACATGCCATGTTTATGATTATATAGAGCATGTTGTATTGCTATATCCACTTTTTTTTTCATAGGCATTCTGAAGTTATTATGCAAATCATTATTACAAGGAAATAGCCTATTTCAAAATGCCAAACAAGTAATAGTGTAGATAGGTTTCTAATACTGACTAAACATGGCAAGTTGCACATACGATACACGAAAGCTGTGGTGCTGAAAACGGTGACGCAAACAGCAAATTAAATCCCTTTACGACTACCATAGACCATACGATCTAACCTATTTCTGACAATTCAATAACGTTTTCTCACCCACCCCACCCCCACACACACATTACCACAGCCACCCCTTCCACCCGAAACCCACCCAAACGCCTTTTCATGTTACTCAAAATCCTCGTTCGCGTAACAGTAGTACCCTCGTATTTCGCCGTACTATCCCCTCTAATTTCGCCATAGAAATGATCAAACCTCATTTTGACATTTCAGATACCATTTTCTCTTGGCCATTGCTCCCACCCTGTACCCAATCTCCAGCATGCATCCTTGTTGATTCACTAACGTGGTGGTGATTGAACACTGGCAGCAGAATCAGACTACTAATCAATAGTTCCTGCAACTTCTTTTAGATATAAAACTACGTGAAAAATGCTGTATAGTATAGCTAGGTTTCAACCTTTTTAGGCCTGTTGTACTTAAATCTTGTGATTTTCTTAAGGGTTCTCGTAGTTAAATTGGAAATTGTAAGCATAAAATCTGTCGAGTTTGCAGGAAGTGTCTCAAGGCAGCATTAAATCATAAAATCAGAGGTATAATCATCGGCTTCTGACCTATTTGCACGCAGATATCGATGTATGCTAATGTCGATTCACCTCATAGCTAGTCCATCCCAATATCGTCGAGATAAATGAATCCAGGTCACATGATGAGCATAGAAAATTAAAAAATTCTATAATTATCTACGAATGATCAATATTTCCATCAATATTATATCCACTCGAGAAGCTCGATTCAGCTCAAAGAGTTACCATTCCATTTGTATATCTATCGTCTGAGGCTAGACTATTGACATAAGTCATCGACGTAACAATAACGAGGTTCCAATTGGCCGATCTGCTTGGCTCCATTGATAGTCTATCTAAGTGCCTGAGACTTTCATTTCCTCCTGTCCCCCGTGTGATGTTCGTTCTGAGGAATTCTCGGTCGTCAGCACATAGCCATAGCTGCCATACATACCGACTGACCATGCATGGGTCAATAAGGTGAGGGCGACTGGACAACTGACCGTCTGAATGTTCCTGAGTTGTGGGGACGATAGTCATCAATTTGTTAGTGGTCATTGCTAGACTATACGAGTTCAGGTCCTGACAGATTGGTTTTAGCAGACGTGATAAATAACCTTTAGATGGACGCCGTGGTCAGACTATGAACGGTGTGGACATTCGGTAAAGGATTCATTGTTCCGCTCAGGAAATATTTGGCGTATATTGATATTCATTGGTCTGGGCCGTGTGTGTGTGACCTTAAAGGCATATTCTTGGTTGGAAGGAATATATTTTCAGGTATTCTAATTGAACACAAATAACGAATGGAATAAGACAAATGCAATTTATGCAACACACTGTCCTACCAAGAAGTAGGGCTACACAGATATTGACATATTGTGTGTCGTTGTGACAATGTGGATGTCAGTTTAACTTCGTGGTGACTTGACCTAGAAATAAGGTATCAAATGTTACCAATCAGGAACATCGTATAGGAATTGTCTGAATTAAAACACAATAGGGCAGATTTTGGAATCATTTTCCAAATAATTTGTAAACAATTGTTATAACAAAGTAATGTATTTTCCAAGGATCATAGAAATTGTATAACAGCTAAAATTATATTTTTAAACAGGACATATTTTGGAATCATTTCCCAAATATTTGATAAACAATTGATATAAACAAGTAACAGATTTTCTACCAGGTCTCTCGCTATTCAAACTTAAGTGTGGTATCCTTTTATTCTCCAAGGATCATTCCTTAATTAATTAAACTGGCGTGTAATCTACCCTACTTCAAAACCTCCCTCGCACACCGGATTTCAAGTTAATCACATGAATGAGAAGTGGTCAGTTGGCTTTGTTGACTATGCATTAACAATACACTGTATAGAGGGGCCCTAGGGACCAGCAGATGATTCGAGCGATACTGTAGTCCATCTTAATCCGAACAACACGCACCCCACGTCCTCTGGCCTGCGTTTCACGAAAGGGTCGTACTGTAGTTCGAGCGTAACTCGGGGCCGTAAACCTCCATTTACATCTGGGAGTCCTTTCATGAAGCTCTCGTATGTACTGATAAATTACATAGCTCTCTCGTAAAGATATACTATACATAGCGATCGTACACTTACGAGAGATTTATGGTTTCGTAGCGGATGCGAGAGGTTCAAGAAAGGCAGTTTGGGTTGTATATTCTCCAGGGAGTTGAGAATGAAAATGAGAGCACATTCACCCATTGACCGGGGCAATAATGTAGCGCTATGGGAACGCTTTCGAACGTGGATTTGGCGCAATATAAATGCGCACATTATTATTATTATTATTATTATTATTATCCCTGTCAGTACCAGCCGGTGCTCGCAGATTTACTGCAACATTCAGCGCTATGGGTGTTGCGGGTTTTCTCCTGCCCTAAAGTGACAAGCCGTGATATAAGTAAAATAATCTTGAAATCGTGTCTAAATTCCAATTTATAAAAAAAAACAAAAAAAACAACAACAAACAACCACAAAACTACGCCTGGAACTAATGGTATACCTCTTTCGTGAAACGTGGGCCATGATAGTTTAGCTATTGGACGAATACATGATTCGGTCCATACAGATTCGCGAGATACCCCGACCAGATCCCCACATATGTGGTTCTGTGTTCTGACCATCTGATATGCTTTGTAAGGCAGATTTTATCTCATCGGTCCTTTCCCACCCAGTCAGGCATTTATAGAACTGGGGCAATATAAAGTTACTCCAATGTGTCAACGAACACTTCGCCAATGTATGGATATGGTTACTGTGGTGAATGTCTTATGTGTATTTATTGACTAGGATGCGATCGATTGCTCTTGCGGGGAGATGTTTCCAATTGAAAATGGGCCCTTTTAGATTTGTTCTTGATGTCATACGTTCTTCGTAAGAGTACTTCGTGCTCACGTGCAAATGAATACACATAAGATCACCACTCTTGCTGTTGCATTAGACCTGCTAGCACTGGCTGGTATTGACGAACCAAGGATGATATTATGGATAGCATCCCTAATTTAAGAAAAGATGATGCAATTGGGGTGAAAGCTTAGGGGTGGGCATATTTAGTTTCCAATTTTGGATCCATACCGGTTTTCGGCATAACATATTTTCCGAATTGGTAGTATATCTATTGGAGGATTTTTTTAAATGAATGGATAATTAAGAGTACGATGTTTGCCTGCATACATGTAGATGGCATTTATAACCTTACACTCCTTGGTGATCTTCATACTGGTGATTTTCTACCAATGATACAATTTATTCAGGTTTTATCGAACCTTTGTAAATATCATCCGGCCTATATGTACTGTACTTATCTATTACGACCTGGTGTCTTAAAAGCATACAATCATAGATTAAGTTGTCGTTTTTGATTGAATTGAAGTTTAAAATGCAAAGTATATGCACTTAGCATACATATAATAGCTTTTGTACCTCCAAGTATCTTTTCACCGCTGTAGGATAGGAAAAAATTGTAACATACATATTAAAAATCAATAAAATATGAAAATATTTAAAACCAGTGGGATATGCGAAAAGTGTAGCTGGTTACATCAAATGCACATAACTGCATGTGAAAATACGTTTGACCATGAAACATGTAAACAAACCCGCGATTGTATGCTTTTAACATCGATTATTAATGTTACTACGATTATATATCTCAATCATATTTGGATGCTTTACTATTAGAAAGGTTTCGCAAAAGATTTAATGAGCATTAATCATTGCCATTACTGATGCCAATAGCTTACGGTAATTATAAACGTAATGGCAGGGTTTGCGAAAGTTCAATGTCTAATTTACACCACAATTACCAGAACGTTCCAAGTTAACGCACCTTTTACTAATAGTAGAAGACACGTTCATCCGGGTTCCCAGTGCTTCCAATACATGGAACCCGGATGCTTGCAATCTCTATACAGCGCCTTTGAAGTGTAAACTCTTCTGCATGGCATGCGTGTAAAACATCGTCCTTTCGAAAAAAAACACAACTCTCCCAACAGCATTAGACATGACGCGACGGTTTTGTTATTCATACACGGGTTCCGTCAATTCAGTTCTCCCTGTAATAGCTCAGTACGGTTACTGTCGCCATTGCACAATATTCTAACCAATTTCATCCACTTATGTAAAGAACTCAATTCCACGTACATTCTCTACGTGCGGGTCCCCAAAGAGATGAGTGCGTCTCAAGGGCAGTGGACACTGATCGTGACTATTTGTTTTGCAGTCAGTCGTCTAGACAAAGTCTTTCATATGTTACTTGTGCATTTCGTGCACTCGTCCAAAAGTCTGTCACACGAATCTCGTGCATTTGATGAGTTTGTGGCATGTTTCTCGTGCAGGCCGTGCGCTCGTCCAAAGCATCACATCCAACGTATGCATTTCGTACGCTCACGTGATGTGCTCCTTTTCTATGCTATAACATGCGCGTTACATGTCGTGCTCCTTTTCTAGCGTAAAATATGTGCACTACATGGCGTGCTTCTGTTTCCAGTGTGAACTATATGTTCGTTACAGTATATAACACAATGGAGTTGTCCGTGCTGACGTCATCGTTTACAGGAAAGCCGAGATTGCGTGTCGGAAGACTTGCTTCCTTTCAAATTTAATAAGCGTATCGTTTACAAATACATAAAACAGGAAGTTTCTGATTGCCACGCAGACACCAGTTAAAACGTTTCTCTTGTCGTTAATGGCAATTTTAACACCCACAGGCTAACTCAATTCACTCTTCTTTTTGCATATTTTAAGAGAAAACCACAATGTGTTTACATGACATTATTTTGGGGCGTAATTCGAATCGAGACTGTAGCCTGCGTTGAAAATAGTACTGCTACGGTCCGCGCTCCATGTAATGATACGACCTGGCCCACATTAATGGATGACTCAAATCGCTGATAATTTTTCTACCGTCTATTGTGTTTTCTGCGATCGAAATTTGAACGCATGCTGTACGTGTACGGGGTTCATTAGTGGGTTCTAGGAAGAACTTGATACATCTCTGGCATAGGAACTTGATCCTTGATCCTGTTAACATTCTGCTTTGTGATTACGGATTACTCCAAGCAATGTAACGTGATGGTTTAATTCCATGTCTGGGATGATTGTGTCGTCGATATTTGGAATTATTCCCAACATGTAACAAAAGTAATATTTCAGCTCGACAAACGGTATTAGCGGGAGCTTTCGTTTCTAATCCCGTCCCGGATGTGCTGTATGTCCTCCGTGGCGGAGATATCGAGCAACCTCGAGCTCCAATCCCCGCCATGCTGGAATGATGGTTTCCCTGTTCATTTCTGTACTGTTAAACCTTAGTTTATCGGCGTCAGACATTAAGCTTCTAAACGTACGCCACGTTGTCGTGGGTTCTCCTCCCTCCAGAAACAGGTCGCTTAGTTTACCAGAACCCATTTACTTTCGTGGTTTATTATTGTCTTTCGTTCATAACCTCTCATGCATTCATCACTTAACTTCAAATGATATTTCTAAAAGTGTCATTGCTACCTATAATGACTGTAAAATTAATATACTCATATATTTTCCAATATTAATAAACAACTTTTTTTTGGTACCGTGTCTAAGTATAAGTAGCGCTAACTGTTATTAAACAGTGCCTAAACAATCTTTTCTCTATTCAATAGAATCGATCTATACAAACCAATGAGGTAAATTGATCGGTTTTAATCCATTTTCACTGATATATCACCGCTCTTATACTTGACTAGTCCGCATTCTTCGAATCGACCTTCGATAAACATTCGTTTACCAGACACTGACAGACAGTGAGTTCCACACGAATGAATACCTAGCACAGTCACACTTATTTGTGAT
The DNA here is from genome assembly GCA_032361225.1 of Lepetodrilus schrolli. Lineage (NCBI taxonomy): Eukaryota > Metazoa > Mollusca > Gastropoda > Lepetellida > Lepetodrilidae > Lepetodrilus > Lepetodrilus schrolli. The sequence goes on along the minus strand of JAUTBT010030614.1, from coordinate 9,642 downwards.
ATATTTCTTTCCCCAATAAATCCCCGCTACCAATTATTTTGGAGGATAATTGAATAAACATTTTACGAGCTTAACCATGGCTATGTTTTTACGGTTAATTTTATCGTCGAAGACTTACTTCAATTCTAACTGTGTACACGCATACTAAAAGTGGGAGATATAAAATCCTTGCAACGTGCTTCCATAGCTCGCTCTCTCTCTCACTTAATAACCTCACCAGCGTGGTGCGTCATTACGAAACACAAGTAACCAAATTCAGTGTTAAATAAGTAATTTGCTACGCCTATATGGATTGGATACTATACGTTGCACAACGCGACGCATCGTGACTGTTTATCATATGAAATACTATACCACTATGTTATATGGTACCCGTGAGGTTTCACACGTCTTTAGCCGTTGGAAAATATTTATACTGTGATTTCTGGTCGGTATCCGTCTTCGGAACAATCGCAGCGCCGAACAGAGGAAAAACATGGGTTTCTTTTCTGCGAAGGTCATAATTATCGGAACCAATCAACGTCGGCATATGCTGACACACCTCCGACAGATGGAGGCGTAATTCCCAACGGGTACCATAATAGCAGGGTGCATAGTATCCCATATACTGCACATGATGACAGCCACGTTAACGTTGCTTTTTAATAACGCCAAATTATAAAAGGGAGTTTTTACTCTGTCTTAACGTTACGAATGTGTTAGAGATGTTGGCTCCTCTACTAGTTTGTTGCGCTAGCCCTCCCATTGCCCAACGCTTGGATTACATGACCCTTGAAATTAAGTCTTTAACTCCAGATATTGACGTTACACCACTGTATATGGAGAGAGATGTTAGACGTCGCTTTTTTATCATTGATTGCCTCGCGGTGGATCAGCACGACGCCGTTCAATTCGCAGATCTACGTATTTGCCTTTGCGGTGTGTCCATTGAGCTAGCAACAGGAACTAGTAACCGTTATTGATATGCTGTGAATGAAGCGGCAATCCGCAATGTTCTAACTGATATCGTTTTGCTGGAGAGCCGTTGGACTGGCAACACTAAAAGACGTTCATTGTCTCCGCGCCTTTGATGTATCTAGTGTGCGGAAGCGCCGTGTTTCTACAATCCTAATGCATTGTAATTTTCTCAGTACAAATTGCCCTTTCGGTCGATACCTATGTATAGAAAAGAGTACATTGGTTGGGACGTTTATAAATATGCTTTATCTACGTCAGTTGTCTGTTTGTATATGCGTATAATATTGATGACAAGGTAACCATTTTTATCAGGAAACATTAAGTGCTTTGCTATTAAAGGAAAACACCGATATCCCTTTGATGTGGACATTGATTTGTATCCAGAGACTCGCCTAACTACTCAGAGAAAATCCATTCAGCCGTCTTTGGAAGTTCATCAGAAAATATGAGTCGATTGACGTCTACAGAGAAAGTAACATCGAACCCAAATACCGTCGTAGTAATATCGGAATGCTGTGAAAGCACGGAACACAAAGAAAAGGATGCATATGCTTGGTGACAGCTTAATGACTAAGAGGCTGTGCATTGGTACTGACAACGCATATTTACACTAAGTATATGTACTTGTAGTATATATCGATGATTTTCATTGGTGTAGGCGGCTGTGGAGAAAAGTTCATCAGTACTAAATATTACCGTTGTTCGTACATGTAGATATCATATTCTGTGAAGTATATAAAAATTCATTTCAGACGATAACCATTAACAGTACTGTATGGTAAATTCTAACACTGATTTACAATGATGGAATTAGACATCCTTTGTTAAGTAATTACATTAATTATCTTATTTCAGATGATAACCCTAAAAAGAGAGAGAGAGAGAGAGAGAGAGAGATAGAAAGAGAATTAGTGTTATATTCAGGAAGATTTCCCGAAAATATGCAGCCATCACATTCACTGAATTTTGCCTATAATATTTCCCAAGGTGCAGAAAAAACAAGACATGTAATATAAACTCTTTTAAAACATCCACATTCTTCTAGGAATGAATCATACACGTGTGAGTGTCCAAACCTACTCGACATATGCAACACGATCTATCTAATAAATGCAAGCTAACTGAAATGTATGCATACCTTATAAAACATGCACTAGTCAAAGTCAAGTCAAACCTGCTGTTATCATTGTCTTCAGTGGCCATTAGTAAAACCTGATAGCAAGCTACGGTTCAGGTAATGGAGAATTTGTGATAACGGGGCAGGGGTATGCGACAGTGTAACTATCTGACTCCTTCGCTGTTCATGCAAACGATCGACTGCTGCGTGGGGGTGGCACTAATTGAGCCCGTGGGGTCGGACATGCTGAGATTTTCTGCTCTCCCGCGCTCATCTGAACAGATAGGGAGGTCAGTTGGTTTAATAATCTCTTTAATTTACTTTGAACATTGGATGCGTTCTGATACCAAGGTGTCAATATGGTTAGTAGAAGATGCACCGTGAAGATGGACGCTGATTAGGAACTAAAATGTTTATAATCTTAGGATATACAGTAACCCGATTTGTATCATTACTATGTCCTTTAGGTAACATATGTTATCAAACGTGGTAATTTCATACTTTTAGGTGTATTTTTATGTATTTAACCGGTGCAGAAAAAAATGTTTTACATGCATTTGATAATTTTACAATGTTTAGGATACTTCATGTATAGTACACGAAGTGCATTCTAAGAACTGATAAGTGATAACGCCATGGAGAGCACGAGTGCTGTATATTAGCGGATAAACGCACATATCTACAATATACCTGAAACCTATCTTGAGATTCAATATTGTTCTATGTGGTCGTACATATAAGTATGATCGAATGTTGCTGAACGCAAACCCATGGCAATTCTTTTTATGATTATTAAAAATCTAATGTATATAATACAGTGGTCTCACAAGGTAACATATTCAAATAACGGAGTTAAAGCTTATTTTTGATAATAATAAAAGCAAATTTATCATGAACGCTTATTAAGGAATAATGCGTTGTGCGAACTACCTAGTATAAGAACAACTAATACTATTGCTACTACTACTACTACTACTACTACTACTACTACTACTACTACGACTACTACTACTACTACTGCTACTAATACTAATACTACTGCTACTAATACTACTACTACTACTACTACTACGACTACGACTACTACTACTACCATAACCACAACCACCACCACCACTACCACCATCACTACTACTGCTACTGTCATTCATATATACATGGAAATCCAGTACATATCAATGCAAGCCATGATATCAGTGAACGAATCTTGATACTGGCTTTAAACCCCAAATCAACAAACAACAACAACATATACACATTCTCAAGTTTGTTTCAGTCGTACAACGCACGTCTGAGATCATATGTTCACGTGATAACTTTTGTTTAAAAGAAATACAGACAATGTATGTATGGAATTCATATTTTGAGATTCCAAGCCCCCTTCCGGGCTTCCATTCACCTTTTAACTCCCATACATCTTTCTACGTTTGTATTCCAAACGATATATCGCTGCATGTCCAATAAGTTATGACACATTACAAGCGTTTTAACAGTTTTCTTCACTCTACTCCAGGCTGAGTTTGCCTGTCGGAGCTAAGGGGTGACTTTAACGGCTGTGCCAAGTTTGGCACGTGAGGTTCAGTCTAGAGATATTTATGGCATTGGGGAGTCGGTAATTTGTCAGAGAAAACGACATGGTCAAGTGTCTGCGCGAAGATTTTCTTTCTCGATTTCATGTTTTCTTTTCTCGGATTTCACGCTGTCTTCATTTGGTTTTGACAGTCATTGCTTCATAAATCTGCGGGGTTTTGCGTTAAACCTCAACAATACACTCCCCTCAAGACGATTTATTTAAAGCAGTCGGAGTTTGAGATTGTTTATGACTGAATGCCGTTTTCAAGGCATTGGTCATTCGATCCTGCGCATGCTCAGTTTACTTCGAATCAGTTGCAGTGCGCATGACCAGCGATGTGTGAAAGTTGCAGCGCAATATTTTCCATTGCCGTTGATGTATTGCAAATGACATGAAAACTGCATCCATTATCATAAATTAATTACATAGCGTACGTGGATGTAATAGTTATTATTTGAACTGTAATAACAAAGTCACCTATGGAAATGTGTGTTATACTGATTTGTAAATCCATAGTTAAAATTTGCATTATTGGATATTTTCATTGTTTTCAAGATGTACAATTATGAATTTATTCCCCAAATACAATAATCTTCTTATTTCTTGTTACAAACATAATTCATTATTTCCGCTCTTGGCAGATTTGGCACATTCTGCATTCAATTTATGACTGCATTTTGGTGAAATATAGTGCCCTGCCGACGAAACTTCTTTAATATTATACTCGAGTTCATATATATCTTTTAGTGGCCTTTTTTTGTATTGTTGGTCCGCTTTTCAATCGATGAAATTGCGGTAAATTCAAACTTCAAAGCAAAATAACTTGTCATGCTGTGTAGAGGATGCAATCAAATGAAGAACGTTTATGGACAGTAACCAAACAAAAATGGCTTTGCTAAATTTCTGCAAAATAAAAGGGCCAATATTTTTAGTTATGTCGATGGTTAGGGATACGGATGATGTAGACGATCTTTACGAATCCCGATGATTATTTCTTCATGCATAAGCCATTGGCATGCTGAAATTTCATGATCGATGTACATGCTCCTTGTTCAATAGTCACATTTTGCTGTTAATAATTATGGTGATGTCATAATATAAATTGGTCTGAAACTCCATATCGAAGACGCTTTTACTCATACTTTGTAATTCTGTGGTCGCACTATCTTGTTTGCATCCGGGTTCCCATGACTACTATTGCGATGGAAGCCCTGGAACTTGGGATGTCGTGTTTGATTAATTTATGTAGACAATAGTTGATACAACCTAGTACCATAATCTATGGCTTTGCATAATTTTTCATACGTGATAAGTTCGGCAAATAAAGTAAATAGTATGTAGAATAGAAATATATCAATCTGCAATATGTAAGTGCTCTTAATTGCGATTATCCAACATCCCACACCTGCAATGCAATTAATAATTCAGTTTTGACTATGAGTATTTATTGTGATACATTCATATGGATTAGATCTACAGTGAATTCGCATTTTCACTTTCAAGCGTATGCAACCGACCAAGGATCCATTCTAAGAGCTGCTCGTATACATCTACCAAGGATCCACTGCAAGAGTTGCTCCTGTGCATTTACCACAGTCACCACGTGCTGTCTTATCACGTCGCTAATACAGGTCCTTTGATGCCGCTATATACATCGTCATCTAAACGGGTTCCCCGTTGGGCGTCCTGCGCTAGAGTGTTGTCCAATGTACTGATTACCGATAGGCAGGAACCTAGTCTAATCGTGCTTCAATGGGAATTCATTACCGAGATCAGAAGTGCAGTTCGGGTCAAGCTGCAAATCACCTCTAATGCGCTACGTGGAAGTTGCGCTTGACACCCACCGAGCAGAAATGCTTCTTGCAAGATAAAAAGTTGCGATATGAGTGCTACCGTATAGCAGGTTAGTCAGCTGACATGCTGACACTGAATATATATGGTGCACATGAATGTTTATATATCAGTACTAGTATAAATAGCCATACGAACTGTTTAATAAATTAAACATTATCCTAAGTATAAGGGAAACGTGTTCTACACTGACATGTGTGAACAGTTTCAATTTACGTTCATGCCATACATCGTAGAAGAAACTTCAATGCGTAATTGCCTTCTTTAAATGGTAACTAGTATATATATATATATAAAAATGTATAACTTCCATTCGAAGTAATCATGACGCATCTAGCGACACTTAACAAGCACATCGTGTCCCTATTTTCCTTGCAAATATAGAAATGCAACAAAAATATTTCATTAACAACTATTAACATTTAGTTTTTGTTGTTGTTATACGAGCATATTCTGGACTAAATAACACACTACATATTTTATCATCTACTAATTAAATAACTAAAGTCCACGTTCAAATATACTTTAAACACTATTATGCAGAGGAAGTGCAAGTAGTTCAACCAGGAGAAGAAGACATATATTATCCCTCGTCAAAAAGAAGAGTAAGCCAATAGTGCTAAGGAAAAATAGAGAAACACGGTAATTGGAAGGGACATAGTAGATGGGTTATTGTCAAGTCCGATACAGTCTTCCTGAAATGGCGAAGGGACATAGTAGATGGGTTATTGTCAAGTCCGATACAGTCTTCCTGAAATGGTGTGGCAGTATCTTCCGTCTCTTGGGGTGATGTAAACGTTCCGATTGATCATCAAAATAATGATGGAGACAATATGTGAATATAGCGATTTGGAACCAGAATACTGTAAATCAGGAAATTAATGCGTCACTAATTTAATGCGACCTCTAGCTTTTGGACATAAATGCGACAAGAATTAAATGCGATCGACCTCTATTCATGTATTTTTCCCGGACGTATCTTTCATTATTTTCCATAATGCGTAGGAATTAAATGCGGCCATAAGACAATCGCATATTTCGCATTAATATCATACTCGCATTAATTTCCTTATTTACAGTAGACAGCATACCGATAGCGTCAACCTACTATATATTCAAAAGTCTACGTCAACCACAAGGCAGTTATCATACTTCATTGACAGGATATGAAGTTAATGAATAGAAAGTCATGAACACGTGCATTCTTATATGTAGTATTAAACAAATGCGCTGGATACTTTCGTATTGATTGTCATGTTTTGTCAGCTATACATTAATGCGAACAAGCGTGTAAAACGTACGAGCTGAGCAATGTATACGATAATTGAAGCACTTGGCGATAAACAATAACTTACTTAACAATATTAGTGTAAGACACACTCTCGTAAACATAATTTCCCTATCACTAATGCTTAGCACCTCACGCAAGAAAAAAATGAAATAGAGACTCATATCGGCACTGCCTCATTGTGTTGGGGGGGGGGGGGGTCAAAATGTCTCCGACTATAAAAACCGACTCCCCGTAAAAAGAAACTCGTTGGAAATGAAGTATTTGGCGCGAACAAAGGACTAGCGATGTTGGATCGTGTCTGATAGAATGTTAATTTCATTTTATGTCTCATATACGTTTTGTCGCACACTGGGGACCATGAACAATACCCATTTTTTAATTCGGACCAAACAGACTCGAAACGATATCATCAAATTTACGAGACTACGGCTGACCTGTCTCCATGCGGAGTCGCGCGCGTCAATTTAGTTTCGTATCCGTATATGCCACAAATGACACTTTCTAATTATGATTTATTACACTTGCACAAATGTTCGATTTGGATGAGGATAAAGTGTAGAATGGACTCATATCTAGTAATGGATTTATAACTTCCGGTATTGCATTTCCTCAAGGCGATTGAGGGTCATACTGAGAAGCCCTGTTTCGAAACCCGTTTAACGACACATTTCTAATTCCCACTGATTGTAGTTTATGTGAACACTAACAAACATAACAGGATGTCTGGTATTATTTGCGTATCATAAAATCGGTATCCTTCTGTGATTCCCCTCCCCCCTCTCCTTCACGACATACCCTGCTTAGCGTGGCTACAGAACGATTACATTTTAATGCCAATGGCATTGTTTTAAATGTCATGGCCTTTTCTACTTTTGTCTTAATCCATATTTATGCTCATTGTTAGAAATACTTTTCTAAATATGGTTTTAATCTGGTGTTCTGCAGAAAAGGTCAAATGGGAAATATGGTGTATACAGATAAGCCTATGTTTGCTCGTACTGGTAGATAACAGACCCCCCCCCCCTTCCCCCCCCCCCAACAACAACAACAAAAAACACATACTTAAATAATATACCAAAAAAATATATATAAAAAGAAAGTATTAAAAGAAAATACATAACATACTGTACCTCTTTTGTTTAGTTGCTTATTTTTTCTAAACTAAATCTAGATAAATATTGAATTTGTTTGTGGAAGCTGGGTTTTTATTTTATTTTATTTGTTAAATCTTGATGGATATTCAGATTGTTTGCTAACAGTCATCTAACGATGTCGGGGTGGTCTTGATTTTTTTTGCATTGAAACCGAATAAGCGAATAAGTTACATGTAACTGGACACCATACTTTTACATACTAGTATAACGCAAGGAGGATAACTGCAAACGGTGTAACACTGTATGGCATTACATAGTGGCTTGTCATATCGGTCCCGATCGCCGAAAAAGCAATACCGGGTAAACAAAAATATTGGCTTCAAACTTGAACTCTTGAGTGTGCAGTGCAACGTTAACTCTTTTGCTGACGGCGAACAGTATAACTAACATGCTCATCCAATATCATTAAATACACTGGCTACACTAAAGAACAATTTGAGAATAACATAAAATTTCAAATAGCGTTTTTCTGCGTGTATTTGCATGTTGCTTCAGTAACGTAAAGTAGTGGTGATGCCATATTGTGAACACTTATAGCCAGTAATGCCGTTCATTATTATTTGATATATATGTAAAGAAGTAGCTGGTATACGGAAGATATCCACATATCATGCTACTCCATTTATTATTTCTCGAGGTTTGAATCGACGTGGAAATCATGGAATAGTGGTATGATCTACATGTGCTCTCTCAACTAGACCGAACATATCATCGTAGTGGGTATTATAATGCATATTGTAATACATCGGTAACTGTCTACATCTGCGCTAGGCCTGTTTATCACGAAACACGAAACAGAGAACGATAGAGAATGCAACCTTGTTATATCCCATAACTAGAACAAAATGTATCCGGTCGGACAGTGACCTAACGAAATATCAGAGCAATCTTTTCGATGTAATGATCACTGACTAGAATATGTAAAACGTCATATACTATATGATATAGTCTATGCTTTACTGGTTCTGTGTGTTTACATGTTGAACACATAAATACAGGGTCGAGAGTGGTTAGCATCACATAGACGTTCACATATGTCGAATGTGGCCTAAACTATAAAGATAATGCATTTTGGGGGAGCATCTTCTTGCTGGCATGCTTGGCATTTCCCTTCAGCACGTGCATTATAACCAGAGACAGTGGTAAATTTACACAAAGCAGATACGATAAAAGGCTGCGCCAAGGAGCCCTCTTGAGGCCTCACCTATTTTCGTTATATTCATAAAATTTTTGCCGCTTGTCCACACTTCAGAACGCGTATGGGGCACCTGGATACGTTGAGCGCATCCGGGGGTATAACTTTGAAGCGGTTTTGGAAATGATGTTCTGTCAGATTAGGGCCTGTAAATTGGTTTCATTTCGGTGCGTAGTTGCTGCTGTTAACTACACATATTTAGGGAAAAAACAGCTGTCGATGAAAGATTTGTACCGGTAGTCTATTGGAATTAGTCATAGAGAATCCATTGCTTTTGTCGTTCTCGGGATGTTAACCGAAAACTGTCGAATATATTGAGGTACACTATTTCTTTTTATCCTAGGTACTATTTGGGGACTATTAGAAGTAGTATGCTGAAAATCCGGAATAATATTGGCAGGGAAAGACATAATCTTCGTAAAAACTCCTACTACTACTTACTACTACTACTACTACTACTACTACTACTACTACTACTACTACTACTACTACTACTACTACTAC
>JAUTBT010030603.1:0-18939 GCA_032361225.1 Lepetodrilus schrolli | reverse complement strand
GAGCACCAGCTGGTACTGACAAGACCAAGGATGATAACTGCATTGCCACTCTACAGACGGCGCATCCTATCAATATCGCTTCAGAAAGCTAACTTTCGCGAACATTGATGCCGCTCTCCTTGGGTGGGATTTGAATTTGGAACCTTTGGCTCCGAAGTCCAATGTTCAACCACTGCGCTACCACCCACACCTTTCATCTATATGTGAAAACATAGATCTAGCAATATACAATGTATTCAGCAACACTTAAGATATCAATTAAATCTAACATTATTCCACTGTGATAAGAGGAAATCTGTAACACATCTTGTAGCCGTAAACCTGTAAACACAGGCTGGTACTGATGAACCAAGGATGGTGTTGGATTGGAACTCAAGACCAGTGCTTCAGAAGCCCAACATCTAGTCTTCAGGGATTATATTTTATGATGCAAGTATAAAATCATCAAACACATACCATTTTCATTTTCTGAATTACTACTTCTTCCGCGGATCTTCTTCATCCAACTTTCAACAATATTTGTCGATAATATCTTTATTTCTGAAAAGAAAAAAAGCTAGACTGTGAGGGCAACATTCAGTAAATTGCATAGATACCATAGCAAACGTAAAAGCAGCTTGTAAATCATGTCAAATATTGTCAACTTAGTTAACTTCAAATTTCAACAGAGGGGAATGTATGCATTTACAGATATGTGCTAAATTTCAAATGAGAGAAATAACTACAAAATTAGATAGATATTCCTATTATTCTGGAATACAATTTACATAGCTTCCTTTTCCAATCGTACAACGCTATATAATATTGAAGACTGCCATTATTGCTACATTTACTTGCTATTCCAGACTCACGATAGAGGCTATTAATTAAATACAAGATTTCCAAATTTTACAATCTTGTTATACGACTTATTACTTGAATATTGACGCCCATGTTCACAAAATGACACAATGCAAAACAAATCAAATCCACAGGGTTCCTACTTTCGTCATCTGACTTGCTAAGTTGTTTGATGATCTTAGCGGCACTTGTTTTCTTCAGTATGTCGATGGTGACAGGGAGATTCTGGTAGAGTTTGAGCAGCTCGATGAGCAGGGGCTTATTGTCCTCATCCTTGCACTCCTGTAGCCATGTGTTGAGGGTCGCCCAGCCCTCACAGTCCAGCACTCTGAAACAAGCACAGCTCTCTTATAGGAGGGTCACTGAAAATAGGACACAACTCTCAACACAGGAGGGTCGGTGAAACAAGCACAACTCTTACAGGAGGGTCAGTCAACTCTCTAAAGAGGTCATTGAAAATAAGCACAACTCATTGAAACAAGCATATGAATTACTACTGAACAACGGGTGGACCTATCCACAATTAAGCAAAACAGGAAAGCAGTGAAGCGTGGCAAACATACTTGGCCAGAGCATCGTCGGACTGTGTGCACTTGAGTATGTTGACATAAATACACTTGCCCACTTTCTTTACAGCATCCTTCATTAAGCTGAAATGTAAACAAAAAGAAATATGACATACATGATTATTGATACTAAGTATTACATAAGAAGTTATCACATAATCATGAAAAATGATTCTTGTTTTATTGGTTGCTTATGGAATTTTGCTCGCAATAGTAAAATACAGAACCTCCTCGCAATTGTAAAATACAGTACCTCACATTTTGCAGTCCCGAATGAATTATTGCTTTACCTCGCCCAGCTCGACTTGGAACTTATTTGAGGTTTTACGCCACTTGCAACGACATTTAACCACATTTAATATCAGGATTTCCATGAGCCAGACATTTCCACATACTAGTATCTTTAACTCACGAGGGATATGGGCCCCATTCCACATAAAGATTGTAGCTCTGCAAGAGTAATAGCTCCAATACGTTAACAGAGTTAAGACTCTCGTAGTGCTACGTTTGTTCTGTGTAACTGGAGACTGTTGCACACCCAGATACCAATCAATTCACTGCCCATGTCCCCCTCCCCATCAGTGTCAAGCATAGTAATGATAAATTGCCTAAACGAGTGCGTACTGATACACTGTCTTCGGTAATAACGTAGGGTTTTCAGCATGCCTTAGATTGTGCATCTCCGCATATAAATATACATTATTATTATCATCATTACCCAGATATTCTTACAGCCTCGTCGGGACCTTTGATTCCTCCATTCCGAGTGAGCAACGGACTGAGCGCGCTCAATAGTTGATGTGGATCTTGTGGACCCTAGTAACAAGACGGTTATCAAGTTAATTCTATGATATTATACGCATTTAATTCAAAATAATGTCACATTGAGCTAGTGTTTAGTAGAGAAGGTATTGGCTATACCAATTGCAGCAATATTGTAATGTATTGTAAAATGTCAGGTTAAGGTACCGTACACTAAAATGTTCAACACTGGTCAAGTAACATATCTTCTGCTTGCCAGCTATTATAAAGATAATGTTCTATTCAGGTACATAAATTAAATTTTTATTTCTTTATATAACATATACTGTAATTACCCTAAACAAATCGAACCCTCCAATAGTTTGAACACCTAAATTAATTGCCAAAAATAATGTTTCCGATCCTAAAAATTCGAACAAGACCAATTTTTTCAAATTGTAATTTTCTAACACAATCATTTTAAACAAGAATAATGTTTGTTTTGTTTTTTAAATACTCCATTTATTTACCATTTCATTTACAACCACATCTTATTGTTTAATTTGGTGGTCTTTAATTATACAGACACCAATCATTTTCAATTTTCGTATTTTTCAAATAATTCAAACAGCTACAAATTTAGTTATTTTCTCATGGTCGAATTATTAGGGTAATTACAGTATAAAATTAACTTCATTTGAACATGATTAAAAGATCAAATAATGCCAAACTTATTGATATTACATTAAATACATGAACCTTTTCTTTTTCTCAACAATTGTATATATTAATACAATAGTGTCCATTATTTTTAAGTAATTGACAATGATTTTAATTATTGATCAACCTAATTAAATTCACATTGTATGTCTATTTACGGTACACCTTTTCATAAACATTATATATAGCATTGGGGCCTTGAGAATACTATTTTACATATTATTTATTTATTATTCACTTGACCTATATATTTAAATAATTGACATTTAATGTGAATTATGCATAAGATTCTGGGGTAAAACATTAAAATGAAATTTCAGCAATTATTTTTAAATTGTGTTCATTCTCACAAGCCTATACACGTTTGGCACTTACAATTTCATGCACGCTAGATGCTATGCTGCATTTGTTTGAAGAACATACGTCTTACTATTATCTTTAAAAAAAGGGCGAGTGAGTGAGTGAATTTTTGTTTTACGTCACAGCGGGAATCTTTCACCCATAAGTGACGGTGAACCAATTCCAGGTGTGTATCATTAAGGAAAAAACAAATGTATCAAAATTAAAGATCCAACAAATATTACAATTAAATTATTGGTACAAACTTCAAATACAATAGTCATGGGTTCTGCAAAAATATTCCTATCACACTATATTTACCCTCTCCCTGCTGGATTATTGGGCATCTCCAGTTACCTTCAGCATGGGGAAGGTTAACGGCGACTCCTACTAGGCTTCCATTATTAATTAATAATTAAAATGTAGAGTATACTGTACCTGCACATTTGTGTTACGAGTACGTTACCTAATGTTTTTGGTAATAAAAAATAAATAAACTTAATTTCAAATGAACATAAATGTATTTTGATAATCTTTTAATTTTTGACAGACGAGTACAAAAACTCCATTTGGAGCGTTGTGATGGATGAATGGATTAGAGGAAATAAACCAAGTTTTCATGGACACTAATTTTTACGAGACTAAGACCATTGTAAGATTTCCACTTTGGTATTTCTAATCAACTCGACCAATAGATAAGAAAATGCCCACAAAATATATGTACGTGTCTAAATTGACTATAAATTAAATAATTTTGCGGCGTAATATTAAATTACTTTTATCGGCTGAAAATGTTTACCCTTAGCCAACAGGATTACATGGATCCAGTACATTACATTATCTGGCCAGAAAGCACGTAAACAGACCATTCTATTCTATTTTGATTAAAGCTCCATGTATTGGGGTTCAGTAGTTATTGTTTCTGTTCTAAGTAGATTGTATTAGTAACAATGTTTTGGGTTTTTTGGTGTTTAAAGTCCAAATGTTCTACCATTGTGCTACCACCCGTCTACTTGTCGAATATAACTTTGCATCTTTAGACAAGAATGATAGTTCCAAGTAGAAATTATAGTATAAATTTACATGCATTTGTTCCTAAAAAAAAAAATAACCAACTGCTTTTTTCAAGAAAATTATTTTGAAGGAAGATTAAAAGGATACAATCACAGATATTCTGCAAATATACTCCACATTTGACAATTAACATGAAAATGGAAATCCACATTGAATATCACCATTGTACAAATCTGAAATTATTTAGATAAAATATATAGTAGAATCAACCGACCCTCCTGTTCTTATCGACTGGCATATATTTGTGCTAGCATATTGGGAACAAAAGAAGAAGGGAAATGTAACTGGTTCAACCATATTCCATTGTGTCGCATTTTCGACCCAATTCAACAGAGTAATGGTCAAATATTAACCATCAACTGTAGAATGATTGAATTAGTGCTTTATTATTTTTTTAGTTAGGATTTAGAGCTGCTTTCAATATTCTTTCACATATCGCGGCTTGTCATTTCAGCGCTGAATGTTGCAATAAACCTGCACACTGGCTGGTAGAATTAGTGCTTTATGTCGCAGCAGGAATATTTCATCAACGCCATCAACTATACATTCCCAAGCCATTATTTGCTCAACCATATATATTTTTTTACTATCTGCGATTGTATACCTAGTAGATTATTTTAAATTAAAGAATACATACGATTAAAAACCCATCCATATTATTTGTTTGAAGTTCTATACCTGTATGTATATTAATTTCCACCCAAAACATATTGTAATTGAACAAATAATGAAAAGTATTTACAATATTTGAAATAATGTGAGAATGAAATGGATCTGTACAATCATTTAATTACTGTTTTTGAACATTTGAGATTTGCTTTCAAGTATCAATTAAGCATCTATCAATATTAAAACAAGACAAATAGGTTTACCTTTAAATACTACCATTAAAACAATTGGAACGTATAATTATAATAAACAATATTTCGTTCAAAGATGGGCAACTTACAAGTACCACTGTTTCACAAGCCCTGAGACACATGCAATATAGTATTGTAAATTTCATTGAATTATGGTACTCGACATATACCCCTCGTCTGTCCACAGTTTAAAATAATATTAAATTATCAATATCCTTTAAATTTTGACAGGTTATTGTGAAAATGTCAATTGCAGTAGCCTTTACTAAAATTTACTTCCACTTTTAATTTGTCAAGAATACAAACGATACAATGCAAGTGTATTAATTATTTTGTAATAAATTACTATTAGAGTG
The DNA here is from genome assembly GCA_032361225.1 of Lepetodrilus schrolli. Taxonomy (NCBI): domain Eukaryota; kingdom Metazoa; phylum Mollusca; class Gastropoda; order Lepetellida; family Lepetodrilidae; genus Lepetodrilus; species Lepetodrilus schrolli. The sequence goes on along the minus strand of JAUTBT010030603.1, from coordinate 13,443 downwards.
CATCTATTACAGCCAATGTCATGAAAAACCCTAAAATATTTGATACTGCATTTGTAACATACAAAAAAAATGACCAAATGCACTATGCTGTACCAAATAGTAACCACCATTTTGTATAAAAGTAAGAATTTATTGGAAATATTAATTTTATATTTACATTGTAATATATCTCTTGAATTCATATTTTGGCTATATTATGCAGACTTAGACCAAATTTGAGTAATTTAAAATTATTTAATTAGTTTTTCTCTTGTAAAAGTTGCGACTAATTTCTGGGGCCCCGTTCCACAGGACAATCATAGCACTACGAGTCACAGCTCATAACAGAGTTGTGACTCTCATAGTGCTAGACTGTTCTGTGGAACTAGGGGCCTGGTTAGTAACACTGCAATGAACTATTATACATCCTTTAATGAACCATTAAAATCAAACTTGTTATAAAGCCAAGACAATAAAATATAGATCGATATTAATCATTTAAAAAATTAAACCCAAAAAATAATAAATTCATCAAGGTAAAAAAAATATAAAAATACTTCAAACAAAAGCTCAATGTGACAAATTGCTTACAATATATTTATGTAGTAATGTAAATTTTATACTCATTATATTTAGAAAACAACAAATCCAAGTTTAATTTAAATGCAATATTCTATCTACCATTATTCCCTTACGTTGTTATCCATACCACATACAGCCGAAGAAAACTTTCAATCTGGAATTAAAATTCAGCTGGTCAGTCTTCATTTTAATATTTTTCAATGTTCATGTAACTACATAAAAAAGCAGCCATTATTTTCTGGCCGTGTGTTGGGTGTTGTTGCTATATCTGCCATTATCTCTGGCTTATCAATCTTAGTGCATGCTATGGAGCTACAAGAAAAGTCTGCCTGGCAAAGCTGCCTTTATGCAATCAGAAACGTTGAATTAAGAAAATACCTTGGTTGGACTTTCGTCAAAACAAGGTAAAACATTTCTTTCAAGACAAGTTAATGTCCCATTTGAAAGAACAATCGTCAATGTAAATTTTGAATGAAAAGAAATTGATCCAAAGTAGCCCCAATTCAAAAAGTCAACTATTAATTTTCTAACTAGTTTCCGCATTCCACAGGCTTGATGCTGAAAGAGATTCTATTATGATGCAACATTATACAAATAGACCAAGGTTTGCCGCCATATTGACAATACTAAGACATCTAGCAACACAAATGAATATATAGTAGTTAATTGCAATATATAATATATAGTATAGTAATTGCAATATATAGACTAGATGTTAGTACAAATAAAAATAATAATCACAGCGACATAAGCATCAATTGCAGTCAATATTTCTATATAAAAACATCTAAAAGCCTCATCTTTTTAAAACAAAACTCCCCTTTTTTACCTGTATACCCATTACATTGCATTGCATTATCCTATGCAACAGTATGCCAAGTACTATATATATATATATATATACTGTACAAACTGAAAAATGTTTGGATTTGTGCGTGTGTATGTGTATGTATATGTATATGTATTTTGACTTACCTTCAGGAACATATAGAAGACAATCATTCACACTTGCAGGGTTGTAAACCAATATTTATTTGTGACGTGTGTTTACACTTCCAATGCTGTTCAACTATGGTGCAAGTGAGCAGTGTGTGGATTGACACAAGCAAGATTTAACCAACGTTTCCAGATCTACAAACTGGAAACGTTCTATTGAACTGTAGCTTACGATTCTCTCAATGCTGAAGGCAACCACGGATGCCTGTGCTTCATCCAGCAGGGGCGAGTGAATTATTGTTTTACGTCACGAGAATCTTTCACCCATATGTGACGATGCATCCAGCAAGGTGGTTGAAGACAATTTACCTGTAATCATGCACGTAGCTACCTATACAGATATGCAGACACACCCACATCAATTTCCTAAATATTTCTTTTTTAATACAAAACCACCATGGTACAGTACTGGCAACTCCACATGAACCCTCCCTGCTGGATTAGGCACAGGCTCTGCTCTTTAGGGCATTTCCAGTTGCCTATAGCACAGAGTTAAAAATGCTCCTAGTTATGCGCCTGGTAATGGTTGGTTGTGTCAATAAAAATGTATTTCAAATTTGTTTAAATTAAGGTTTAGAGGCGCATTCAAGATTCTTTCACTTATATTCCGGTTTGTCAGTTTATGGCAGGAAGAAACATGCAACATCTGTAGCGCTGCATGTTGCAGTAAACCTGCGAACACCGGCTGGTACTGACAAGACCAAGGATGATAACTGCATTGCCACTACAGACATCGCATCCTATCAATATCGCGAACATTGATGCAGAGCTCCCGGGGCGGGATTTGAACCTGGAACCTTTGGCAGTAAACCTGCGAGCACCAGTACCGACAGACCAAGGATGATAACTATTGCCACAGTACAGACGGCACATCCCATCATAACCGTGTCAGAAAGAAAACTTTCACGAACAATGATGCTGGGTTCCCAGGACAGGATTTGAACCGACCAAGTCCAAACGATTTACAGTTGAGCTTCCACCCACCCAGTCAATATAATAACCATCTGACAAGAAAGACCAAAAGCATGCCAAATTGAGAAATGTTAAATGCCATACCATTTTATATGGCCTTCCTGGTGATACTGGTTTCTTAGAATAATCCAAGGTCCACATGAGGTTTTTTTCTTTCTTTGCTGCTAGCAAGCTTCCATCATTGGCATTGCCAATGCTAGTCGACTTTTTACCAGATCTTCCCCAGTGTTTTACTTGCAGCAGGAATCTTTCACCCATACATGCAATTATGACCACCAAAGTGGCAAGATCATCTCTGCTTGTAATATTATTTTTGTAAACATAATTTCTAAATAATATTTTGGATAATTTAAAAAAAAGACACACATAATCTGAAACCTGTAGAAAACAGAAAATGGTGATATTACATTATCAACAGTGATGACATTTTCTCTAAAATGTTTCAGCAATTAATCGGCACTTTTCCCCAGTTTGTAATTGTTTACCAGGCATGTTTGATTTGTAACTGTTTAACCATCTTCTGTACCTTCCACATAGAGTAGAAGATTGGTGCTTTTATGCAGAATAATCGTCTGCATTTGGAAGAGCTAAATCAAACAACTCTGTTAAACTTGAACAAGCCAGAAAGATAGTTTAACGATAAAGCATCATTTTTTTTGAGAAAATCTAATCACTGTTCATTGTGTAATCCAACTTCGTAGTGCTTTCTACAAGATTCCATCAGTCCCTCAAAATTTGGCACAATAATTTTAAATAAGCATACAAACTTTTAAAGTTGCTTTAATTGTCCTACATTTTAAATTATTATCTTTTTTATTAATCCATCCTTTATGCTCACAATATATAGTTTCAATACATTTTCTCCCAGACGTTTCACAGTATTCAGCAATGTGGGTGTTGCAGCAAGACCCATGGGCCAAGAAGGGCATAAACCATTGATGATGTTGGCAACTGCTAATAGATGATGGATCTGAATCGTCCCTGTATATGGAACTGGTCACAACCTTGACTCTGACATGCTGGATCTAATCTTAACACCTTGAGGCTTTTAGCCTGAACCACCATCTGGCCTAATGATTAAAAAAACATTTAAGTTTCAAACTGTTCCCACCCTAGCTCTTAGTTCCACAATTCAAGTTCCATCAGCAACCAAGATATAGTTGCATTTGAAAATGTGTCCTTTATCGCATACACAGCAATTTTCCAAGCAACAGGAATGTTATTATTTTTCTCGTTCTTCATTTATCCGTTATATATAATTCAGTAGCATATTTAGCGATGTCACATTACCCTGTACTGATGATCACAAAAAGTTCTAGTTAATAATGCTGTGCACATGCAATAACATCCTCTGAAACTAATGGCCATTGCTTACTTAAAGGCATACATGATAATATTACAGATAGTCGACCTGAAAATACATGCATTTGATTCGACTACACAAGTGCTTAATACAGCCATTTACTTCTTCCTCATGTATCAATAGTTATCAGTGTTTTAATATTTATTGAATTAAAGGAGAGTAGCTATAATTACAAGTAGATCACCAACTATAAACAAAACACAGGCTCCCCCTTTTCAGTCAGCAAATCATATAACCAAGAGTTATTTCCCTTTTAATCCTGTCTATGCTGAAGGCAATCGGAGATGCCCCAAAGAGCTGTTCCTGTGCCTAATCCAGCAGGGTAAGAGTTAATATTACTAACAAATGTACTGTTGGGTTGTAGCCAAGCGCTACCATTAGTCCAAAACTAGCATCAATATCTGATTGTATGCCTTTAACATCTGTTAAAAATGCCCTGGGCAAAACCAATCACTACCTTGTTACTTGTCAGTACGACTTAAAATAAAAAGGTCGACCAATCACCACTCCTTTCAGTTTAAAAAGACTACATTGTTGCCGTAACATGAGTGAAAATGCCCTCCCACATAAACTAACACAAGTTTGTTCGCCTCTAGTATTAGAACATGCATCACATTCACTACATAGCTGTAGTTTCGTAGCTCTATTTTATGCCCTATTACATTGTTAACATTTCTTATTTGCATTATAGAGCTATGGACTGAAGAGTGCAGTTGAATGCAGAAAGCTCATCATAATCCTTTGTTCTTTCTACATTAAAATGTGCTCCAGAGCCATAGCTCACGCTATATTTCCCAAGGTCATTGATCAACGGTTTAAGTAGCAAATGACCGTTTCAGAGGATGACCCAAAGATCCATATGCAACTTTCATCTTTCTTTTCATACTGGAAAGTGTCAGTTCTTTTGTTGGCTGTGCTGGTATGGCAGCAGCTACACAATTCACATGCACCATAAAAAATTACCTTTCATTTTCAACTTTGATGAAAACCGGACAACATATTCGGTAAAAGTAGATTTCAGATGTACAATATATTATTCAACAGAAAATAGTATGCATACTTACCATCGTGTCACCCGAGCCATGTTAGCACTATTAATTATGAAAATGTTACCATTTAAAAAAAGCTTTCTTTCGATTTATACATCTTGCATTTACTTACATGAATGCTCCTGGGAAAGTATTTTAGGTAGTGCCAACACAGACAGGGAAAGAACTTACCTGTCTGAGTATGTACACACAGGTTACTTCGAGTAGCAGTGTCCAGATAGTTGTAGGTTTAAGGTGGGTCTTGATAATTTCCATTGCAATGTTGGTCTCTGATGTGCAGCATACCAAGATGGTGTATTGAACTAACCAGTAATCCATCAGTAATATTAACCATCTCCATGCTGTCAGCAACTGGAGATGCCCAAAATCTACTAGACAGATGGTTAAACCATAAGACTTTAGTTTTAACTTTTTAATATTAGTTATATTTTTGTTGTCAAACAATTTTGAACTAGACTACTTATGGAACATACATGCACAATTTAAAACAGTGAACAACAAGGTCTGTGTTTCAGGACAGTGTTGTACTGTAGTCGTACAGGAACATTGATGTACACTAGATACTACCCTTTCATTAATCATGTTTTTATTAATTTACCTTTCATTAAACATGTTTTTATTAATTTAGACTACCCTTTCATTAATCATGTTTTTATTAATTTAGAAAAGTTGACCATGACCCTAGGATTCTTTATTACTTTACGATATATAAACACAATACTTCTAAGTAACTACACATTTATATTTAGTAATTGGACACAGGTTCCCCCCCCCCCCCCCCAATACCTTTCCTATGAATAAACTGCAATTCAAATTCATGTATAAACATTGAATTTGCAGTCAAGCTGTTTTTTAAAAACATTAAATATAGGCAATACCTTAGTAAGCTGTGGATGCTTACTGTTCCCTATTTAACCCTCTCCCTGCTGCAGGCACCCAGAGATGCCCTAAAGAGCAATAACTGTGCCTAATCCAGCAGGGAGTTAATATCATTAAAATTTCGGATTGTGATTATTAATTTGTATTTAAATTTTATGTTAAAGTGACTCAATCACCATATTCACATTGTATACACCAGTTATTTATTTACTCCAAATGATCAGTTATCGATAAATCAGCTAATTTTCATGCGAGTCAGCTGGTTAGCTGTTGTGTATGACCAGCTGTCTCAACTGTGCGACATTGATCAATCAAATAAAAGGGATGGGTTAGCATAGCTCAGATGCTTACAAATATAGCTCTATATTTTTACACATGAGCAAAAATAATAGCATTCATAGGTAAAATCATCTATGTGTATGTGTCCTTTTAATGTTTATAGGATCTATAATAAATGAATTAAGTACTGTGCATAAAATTTTAAATTAAATAAAAAAATATATAAAATTGAGGGTGGGGTGGCTTGTATGGGGGGGGGGGAAAGAGAAGAGAGAGAGAGAGAGAGAGAGAGAGAGACAGAGAGAGCGAGAGAGAGAGAGAGAGAGAGAGAGAGAGAGAGAGAGAAGCATAACTGTACGTCAATGTTCAAGTTAAGCAAGTAAATATGCAAATATATTTTCTTAACCATTTATTTGTTTAAATTGTAATTTATTTTAAATGTTCTAACCAAAATGTATGAATACATTTGTTATGTTGCAGTAACATTCCAAGAAAATGTATATTTTGTGGAAAATGCGACATGTTCAGTAACAAAAGCTTTATTTTCCAAATTGGAATAATCATAGCTGCTATCTCTTTTCACCATCAGTCCGTCCTCTTGAACATAAGCTCTCGCCAAGGCGTTCCACGTAGCTAAGCAACCAAGCCCATCACGTGACGCACATTTTATACCACGCCTCTATAAAATGGATGCCATATATGGTATTTTTCAGTTAACGTGGCAATTTTTTAATTTTTTTAAAATGCACGATAACGTTGCCAGTATAGATATTTAGTTCGAACATCTAAAACATTCCATTGTGTACCTTTAATTCTTGATGTATCTGGAAAAGAATAAAGACGAGCCACGTTTACGTGTTCTCTAGACTCGACTAGATTTCAATATGGCGACATTTCAACCTTGGCCTACCTGCACACGGAACACCATCCATGGAATCCTTGGTTTAGGAACCTAAATAGCTGTAAACACGCTAAAACTTTGCTAAAATAGAAATGTATACATATGCATTAATTTGTCACGAGCAATATTGAGAAATACAGGGGAAAACGGTCCCATCAAAACACTTTCTCAAATCGATTGTCCACATTTTCATTCTCGATCATTCCACGATCCCCAAACTAGATCTATACCGATCTGTGCATACAAGTCAGCTCCATATACTATTCTAGTTAGTCTATTTCATTTAAATATAATTCAAATCACCTTATCGCTGGTGATAACCTATTTCATGATCACTTTACAATAAATATTGAACGAATGAGTCGGTCATGATTCAGTCTTTCTCAGCTTCAATAATCTTCAGTCCAAAGCATGAAATGTCCTCAGCAGTCGATATTTCCCATGGTAAGAGACTAAAACATAATCTGTAAAGTTGTTGTGTAGATTTACAGGCCGATGTTTGATCAGACTAAGATAATATTCCAGAAAATTTCCAAACCACAACAGGCACAAAGCCGAAACAAAGAAGCTCAAACGCCCAACTGAAGCTGTGCGAGCCGTCTAATGACGTCAGCAGATCGACCGTGGGAGCTCCGAAAGGGGATATAAAGTCGAGATAGTTTTTAGCGATTGTCAACGCCTCAACACTTACTTCAATCTGAACATCCCCCTCCAATACAATTTTATTCAGGACATTACTAGAATATGATATATCACCTTCTTATAATTTCTAAAATAATATGTTATGTTCTCATATCCGATTTATCCCTTAGAATATGTTTGAATAATTCATGTAAAAACTCTTTGACTAGGTGGCATTGCATTGAGTTTGTACTATCTCGTGGTGTAATGTCCACTATCTCTCTGTATTCGAACATGCAGTACAGGAATATTGCTAAAAAAATACTTAAATTTGTAATACTCGGTGGTAAATATAATAAACGCATATAAAATCATTTTGCTTCTAGCTTAAAATTAGCATGGATTAGTCAATTTACTTTTAGGTGAACATGAGTATATGTAAATTATAAATATATAAATAGTTGCAAATTGTTCAATTTTAACTAATAAATTACTTCATAATCTAGATATAAAGCTATATGTAATGTTCGGTACCATGATTAAAAGCAATGATGTGCTTAGTATCATTCATTTACCAGCGTTTACATATAAATCCTCCCCTATCAATAATAGAACATACTTTGGGGAAGATAACTCTCCTTCCTTAAATTAAAAACATGGCGAGGTTATGCATTGAATCTCTGCATAAGCTTTTTAATATTCAGGTATTCTGCTTCATAACACTATATGTTGTCCGTGTCTATTTTGATAAGATATGTCGATATAGTTGTATTCATTGTAGTCACATATTGAGTGCAGTGGTGCGATTATTCGGGAATATTTATAGACTTCATCCACCCGAAGCGTTTTGACATTTGACGATGTTCATCATCAGCGTTTGGCCCTGTTTATGGCCGGGTAGTGATAATGCTTCGCTATACTCACTTCACCGGCCATAATCCTCCTATGAAGGCTGTGGGAGCAAACTGCGCCGCCAACTCAGGCGGCAGACAACACAACAAATCTCAAATTTCTCCTCAAATTAACCGGCCCTAAACAGGGTCAACAGCGTCATTAGGCATGTTCCTTTCAACTGTGCGATGTGTTCTCTTATAGACAGGTGACACCATTCCAGTACGGTGTACTGAGTGAAAGGAATGACTTGCACATGTCTCGCATAAGCAAGATGGTGGCAAAGAATTGCCTTAGATGTGGTGACATCACTGTACTTTTCATGTGCAGTCTGCACCACCTTGCCAGTGCGTACAGACCGTGCAGTGTGTGAGTACAGACCACACAGTGTACGAGACGTTCCATTGACAACATTGTCTGTTCAGAGTACTCCGAACACTTCACACAGCTGAAAGAAACGCCGCCATTGTTAGGGCGAGACAGGTCCATCAAAACTTGGACTGAAACATTCAGCTGAGCATACAATCAGCATAACTGAAAAATATGGCATGTATTCACGCACATGTTAGTATAGTTTGATAGAGTATCCATTCATGTATCTATAATCATAAATGCACTTACTTGCAACGTTTTAACGCATGACGGATTGGATTCCCGAAGACAACATGGGTATGAACGGTTACACGTCAATTCAGACAGTTGGACTTCGGAGTCAAGGTTCCAGGTTCAAATCCCGCCCTGGCATCAATGTTCACGAAAGTTACCTTTCTGACGCAATATTAATAGGATGCAATGTCTATAGAGTGGCAATGCAGTTATCATCCTTGGTCTTGTTAGTACCAGCCGATGATCGCAGGTTTACTGCAACATTCAGCGCTACGGATGTTGCAGGTTTCCTCCTGCCCTAAACTGACAAGTCGTGATATAAGCGAAAGAATCTTGAGTGCGACTCTAAACCCCAATATAAAAAACAACAAAAAATAAACAAACTAGTAATAGCATCTTCATACAAGAATGAACATAAAATATAGCTCAGCTCTGTGAGTTTTCCTATTAACATTTTCGCCCTAAAGGATATCATCTTTACTTTGACTGACACAGAGAGTGGATTATGACCTAATTCGCCGTAAACCATATAGCGGTATAGAGGGGTACCTTTCTATACAGGTATAAGTTATCGTAATAAGTTTATATGTACAGATTTAACCCCATGTTTCGCAACCATATAACAGCATGCTATTGTTAGGTTGAGAGGTCCACCTTTACGTAATATAAAACACATGGCTTTAGTGGCTTGTTTACATATGCTCTTAATTGCAATTTTGAACGAATTACTTATGTGAAATATTATGCCAAGATACATATACTCTTCAACATGCTATAGGATGTTATTATCAATTGTAAACGTACGATTTCTATCACGCTTATTGCCGCCAAATATGTATTTTAGTTTTCACTAATATTGAGCTTCCATGAATTACAATATGAAGAAAATAGATCTAACATGGTTTGGAGATGATTGATATTCGATGCTAACAGTACAGTGTCATCGGCATACATAAGTACACATAAACAATACCTACATCAATATTATTAAAGGCATCACTCAAAGGTGCGTCGAGGCAATCATTAATAACCAGATAAGAATCAATATCATTTAATATAGTTAAAATATAACATGTGACAGAATTTCTCCTTGCCTAACACCTATAAAACATGGATAATAGTTTGACTGAGAATTTCGCACTGATACACAAGATTTAATGCCATAATACATTGATTATAAGATCTGTAAGCATTTGCCTTTAATTCTCTATGATAATAATTTTATCCACAGTCCAGTATGCTACACAGAATCAAAGGCAATTTTAAAAATCAATAAAACAGCATGATAATTTCCTTTTTTTCTTTTAAAATTATTCTATCAATACATACAATGTTAAAATATGGTCAGATGTTGAATAATTAGTTCTAAAACCAGCTTGATTTTCATTCAAAATATCACTGACTTCTAAAAACGAATATAATTATTCGGTTATTCAAAACACTAGTAAACAGTTTGCCTAAACAACACAACACACTAATAGGGCCGATTGCTGTTACAGTTAATCCAAGTAAAGGTCTTACCTGTGACAGTCATATACAAGGACATAATAAGATAGCCTTGATGTCCAATGTCTTTCAGTTCGCCACTATCTGCCAGAAACTGCCATGGACCATGATCTGAAGAATTCTCCATACAGTATATTCTTGTGTGAATGTATTTTGAAGTGTACGTTTTCCAAACACAAGGACTCAGTAGTTCCAGCAGATATTAACCCAACTGTAAACAACGATCTGTTGGAGCTCGTGTGTGTCTATTATTGACGTGAAAATGAAAGACGCCGGTCTGATACTAATCAAAACCTCAACCTGTCGTAACCATACAGGTGTAATTATATATGGAGCTCTAGATACTCGGGATCAGATAGACAATTAATTGTATGAAAGCGCGGACGTGTATTGTGAAATGACGTGATTACTTTCGTACGTTTTTCATCAGGGATCGTCTTTATTTCGACTTGAATTGATGACCCCTAGTGTGAATGCTATGAATCTTGTCCGAATATATCTACATATACACATAACTCGTAATTACGCAAAGAACACCAGCTACCCAATCAATGGCATGCAGACAATCCGTTCACCTGATTGCTATGGCACCGCTAAACAAACCCAAGGACAATCTCCGATGCAGGAAGTATATTCTCGCTCCTAATCTGATAGTCATGATGTAGGAAGTATATTCTCGCTCCTAATCTGATAGTCCTGATGATCGTATTGTTGGACAGATGCATACTCTGTGCATTGTAATATTCTGTCAAAGGATCAGTCTTAGAAAGTACACATTCGATATGGAATACTATTTCTATAAAATTATAAGTACATTGGACCCAGGAATGAATTTGGATGAAATATGACTTAGAATAATCTACAGATATAGAGATATACCAGTATATATTAACATACATATAAGTGTACTCACACATGTACGCATACACACGTACACACACATATGTACACACACACACACACACACACAGCCACACCCATACACACACTCATACACACAAACAAACATACAAATACACACACGCACATACACACACAAACAGACACATACACACAAACACATACCCAAACAAACAGACAAATACACACACACACACGCACAAAACCACTCACACAAACAAACATACAAATACACACACGCATATACACACAAACACACACACATACACACAAACAAATATACAAACAAACCAACGAATACACACAAACAAACACACACACACACAAACAAACATACAAATACACACAAACAAACACACACACACAAACAAACATAAACATACACACAAACAAACACACACACATACACACAAACACATACACAAACAAACATACAAATACACACAAACAAACAAACACACACACATACACAAACACACATATAAATACACACAAACAAAGACACACACTCACACAAACAAACATACAAATATACACACGCACATACACACAAAGACACACACATAAACACATACACAAACAAACATACAATTACACACAAACAAACAAACATACACACATACACATACACACACACATACACAAACAAACATACAAATACACACAAACAAACACACACACATACACAAACAAACATACAAATACACACAAACACACACACACAAACACATACACAAACAAACATACAAATACACACAAATAAACAAACACACAACAAACACACACACACATCCAAAGACACATACACACACAACCACAACCACACACACACACATACACAAAACACACACACACACAAACAAACACACACACAAACACACACACAGACACACACACACACTACCACAACCACACACACACACAAACACACACACACAAACAAACACACACTCACACACACACTCACAAACACAAATACTCACACACACACAATCACACACACATACACACACACGCACACTCACACACACACACTCACACACACAAACACACACACAGACAGACACACACACAGACACACACACATACACACAGACACAGACACGCAGGCACACACACAGAGACACACACACAGACACACACATACATACACACACATACATACACACACATACACACACATACACACACATACACACACAAATACATTCCACACACACACCACACACACACACACATACACAAACACATACACACGCATACACACACAGACACAAACACACACACAATACACACACACAACACACACACAAACACACACACAAACACACACACACAAACACACACACACAAACACACACATACACACACATACATACACAAACACACAAACATTCACACACACATACACTCACATATACACACACACTCACACACGCACATACACTCACACACACAAATACTCTCACACACACATACACTCACACACACAAATACTCTCACACACACAATCACATGCACACACACACACACTCACATACACAGACACACACACTCACACTCACACACACAAACAGACAAACACACACATACACATAGACACACACAGACACACACACAGATACACACACATACACACACAGACACACACACACACATACAACACACATACACAGACACAGACACATACACACATACAACACACAGACACACACACATACAACATACAGACACACACAGACACACAACACACACACATACACACGCACACAGACACACACAGACACACACACAGACACACACACAATACACACACAGACACACAATACACACACAACACACACAAACACACACACATACACACACAAACACACACACACACAGACACCCACACACCCACAACCACCCCCACCCCCCAC
>JAUTBT010030592.1:0-18941 GCA_032361225.1 Lepetodrilus schrolli | reverse complement strand
TATATACACACACACACACACACACACACACACACACACACACACACACACACACACATATTTCTGTAGTATCCAATTATATTGTGTCAATACTAAAATATTAATGCAATTTCTGACAATGGAACATTTTTATGGTTGCCAGTACATCAAATCCCATTTCAGTGATGGTCCACGATATATGTATATCCGGACATGACTGAAAACAGTCACATGGTACTGCTACTTTAAAATTGGGTCACTCTTAATTGAAAGACCCGATCTCAGTGACTATAAATGACTGTGTACCATAATGAGTTGACCCAACTGTTTACGAAGCCTTCAGCGAATGTCACCTGTTGATTATACGTATGGTTGTTTCTCACCTGTTGGTATCCAGGTGTACTACAGGTAAGTTACAACCCAGAGTCATGTCAGGCATGATTGATATACTATTTCCTACCCGCCACCAGACAAAGGTAATCACTTACTTTACCTTCCTCTGATATATAAATAAATAATAACATCGGTTTTAATTAACTGCATAGTGACAGGCGTGTATGGATTTCTTCGTGTGATGTTTTTTTATGGACATATCATATGTTTGATGTCAGAGAATTATGGAGGTCATGGCTGTGATGTTTGACATAAAATGCATGTGACAACCGAAAAGTTTACACAAATGATAAAATGATAAAATGTGTTCTGTGACATACGCCACATACAATCAAGGAGTATGTCTTGTGAGAGTTGATTTGTGCCAACCGAGCTACTGAGCCTATAGCAGGGTCTAATTTAAAGTATTCATGCAACCCAACAGGAATGTGTACGACCAGCATTCATCTTCCGGACAGAGCAGCTTTAATCTACGATATATGGGACGTCGGACAAGGGGACTCGCTGACTCCAGTTCTTTTTACAGTGTTTGCCAATTCACTTGCTATATCAAGTAAATGAAAAATTTCTGATCCGAAAAATGTCATGCAAGTCACATGCAACTTCTTGACTTCTCAACAACATGAAATCTATATGCCAATGTTCGTGTAAGTAAATATTTCCATTGAATTTTTCCATTGGGCTGTTCATATATCTAACTAATAGTATCTATGTGGAAATACAATATTGTTCAATTGTTAGTCTCTGGGAATTGAATCAAGTGTAGTTTGGTGACTGTATATCAAGTTTTATGTTCTTGATAGAGAGATAGAGGAAGATAAAAAAAAATAAGAATAAAGTAAGTTTAATGTTTAATGTTGAAGAGCAAGGTAGATTTATCCCAGTTTGGTGGGTTTGCACACCTGAAATGCCTGATTTTGTCATCAGTGTTGTACAGTAAACTGTAAGTAAATACTGAGCCCAGACTCGGTATGTTTGCGATGACTAATGTGGAGATCCCCTGGCAGGTCATCAAGCAAACATGGCCAATCTTACATGCATTGCACACAGATGAATCTCTTCTGTAGCATGCATCACTTGCAATACTGTTTCTGACCTGCTGTAATGTGTCTGTGATCAAGACAGCAGTAAATAGAAACCTACATTGATTTCATACTGAATTTACCCTCTTTTTAACCATCCTACTATGGATCATGTAGACATTCAGGTTGTTTGCAATGCAAAAATACTGCAATTACCCATGTAAAAAGCAATGCCAGAACGTAGTAAATACTTTGTTTTCATAGAATGTGTAAATGTTTTTTGCTGGATGATGCCGTTTTTTTTAACGATCCCCATAAACGCTTTGATAACATCTCTGTGATCTGAGTTATACATACATAGTGAGTCCTTATTGTATTGATAGGAATAACTGCATTGCACTGAGAGAAAAAAAAAAATTCCATTCCTATCAAGTTCTGCCTCAGAGATCAAATGATCAGGAGTGAAGTTCCAACTGTGATTTTACACTTGAAACGTTTTTCACTCGTTCTGTGGGTCGGTTCCGCTGTGACGCCCAGTAATACCACGTTACCCGTGCAGCCTAGTGTACGCTTTCAGGAGCATCCTCATACTACCCTGCCCCGGTGTACTGGTGACACATAGATACTGGAAGTATCCTAAACATCGGTTCTGCTCCGTTCTCTGTAATTCGGCAGGTCAGATAAGTTCAAACCTACACACTCCTCATTGTTAGTCTTCGTGATGGCTGAGATTACAACCTGAACAAAACCCTGTCGGCAGTCTCCAGAAAGTGTGTGCACTTTTTGTGATTAAGTTTGCATCTGGCTTTACAGAGGGTGATACTTGAGATTTTGTGGGTGGTTTTTGTGAGAGCCTGTGTTACAACGTCTCATTGTGTCAGTGTGGATTATAGTTATGCTGATAGTGTGTGTGTTCAAGGCTTCAGGTACGTGCAGTAGATATTTCCTTAACATTGGATGACTCACTCGATTCACTCTTGTTGTCATGGCTGATCACCATTGGTGACAGTAGGTATGCCAAATACACAGTAGTAAATTTATTGAATTCATATTTGTCATTGATTGGCTACTGTATTTCTCCTTGTATAATACACATTTTTTTACCCCAAAAAAATGGCCTGTCATCCAGGTGTGCGTACTATTGAAGGCCAAAAAATTCTAAACTTTTTTTCAAGACTTGATCGAAACCACATGTTGGCCATTTTGAATCTTAGATCGCTATCAAAATCTGACAAACATTCATGAATAATAAAACATCCTGGAATGTTTCTGTATTTATTTGTAAACTTTTGCTTTTGATGACATGTAATATTCCAATGGTCAGACAAATATTTGTAGTATTACCAAGTTACTAGAGCAAAGGTAAATGCATGTACATGAAGACATTTTACAGAGAATTGCAAAAACTGGTCCTGTGAAGTTGTGATACTAACAATTGAAGGTTGATTGCAGAATTGTAATTTTGATTTGGAAATTGTATGGTGTCTTGTTGTTAAAAATAGACCCATTTTATTGCCATCTTTCCAACTGTCTATAAACAGGGATATGTTTTTTCACTTACACTACATCATTAGAATATTTCTTTTTCAGGAGTGAAATATCGTGCATTCAATTTACTGCTGAATTACATTGCACCATCAGAATATTTCTATTTCAGGACTGAAATGTCATGCAATTGATTTTATTCTGGGTTCCATTTTGACATGCTCTGACTTTATGTTTCATAGAACAGTATTCTCTGCTAAATCAATCTCTGCGTTATATTTCGACGTGTTCTGATGTACCTTTGTTTTTGTTTTATAGGACCTGTCTCTAGCCGCCATGTCCACTACAGATGTCCCAAAGTGGGTGTCGCAGTGGGCTGCCCTTGCCAAGCAGCGCGCTCTCAAGAAGTCCCAGAGTCTCGATCTGCTGGAAGGTTCGTAGCAAATACCCGTTCAGTTACACAGAAATAATACAAGAGTATTGTCAATTGCCATCTTCAGTCCCGGAGCTCTGAATGTTCCTCTGATTGGGGGTATTTTATAGATTGTGGTGGGGTGGGTGGTGTGAGAAGGGGTGGGTAGTTTAACACCCTGTTATCCATGGATATTTCTACTCGAATGTAGGGTGCTTGGAACCATGAAATTATAGCTTAATTCTACTGAGCTACTTGAAACCAGATCTAATCGATCCATTGATAATGTCAGAGAAATGTATGGTACCTAGAACCTTGATGGAGGTACCTGGTATTCTTGAAGTAGTTTATTTAAATATGGCTTTGAATAGTAAAAATAGGGTATTACTGAAATGGAGAAATCTGTAAACACGTCTTTGTGAAATTTATCCTGGGCGTTGAAGTGCATTTCTTATTCTGCAGATCTCTATATCATTTAAGAAGACATGAAATATTGTCAATATTTAATGGACACACGATCTAATATCCTTCAAATAAGTAACAGAACACTGTGCAAACTTAATATATATTTGTAATAACGGTAGGCTGGTGTTCAGGCAAATCAATTGATACACGTGTAATGAAAACTTGGCTTAAATGGACATTTTAAACATTTACAATCAATATGGATGTATGAATGATGTCAACATGTCACGACATTATCAGTAGACAGGTAGAAGGGTTTGCTATAATTTTCTTAACCTGGATCTAATAGCTGATGATGATGATGATGATTAATGGGACAATCTGTCTTCTTTTCATAGCCTGGCACAGTGCAACACAGCTGTTTATTGTGTCGTGTATGTAAATCTACAGCTGGACAGGATTACCTGTAAAAGTGTTGTCTTGAGAGCATACAGACTGTCAATGTTGGTCTGTCTACAAGTCACCGGTGTGAATATCCTGTCCGCATCTCATTACATGCTGCAGTAGACATTTGGGATTGGGGTTTTGTTGTATGGATATCCCCCCAGCTTCTGGGTATAACGGAGCGCTGATTTTTATCTGGGGTCCATATTATTTGCTGTAGTAAAGCTGTGGTTCAATCGGTATCGCATTGTATCGCATTGCTTCTCAGTGTTTGTATATGACTTATGACGGCGATGACATGTCAAAAGGTATTGAAAGTTGTTCCCCAACATTGCCCACATTGGACTGCGTTGCCTGCACAATGGAGGTACACAATCGCTGTTATCTCTGTATGTAGGCAGTCAGTGGGGTACTGGCAGCTTTTGTAGATCCTGAACCACGTGTAACAATACGATGCTTCAGTTGAACGAACATTCGGGCAATTTATAAGTGTTCTCCTATTCATCCAACGGTGCCCCTTCTACCATGTAATTTCCCTTTTCCAGGTCAGAACAGTCACAAGGATGTTGAATCCCAGAAAGCAGCTAATGGGCGAAAGCGTCCGGGGACAGGCCGCAAACTGCCTTCCATCCCCACGGACAGGAGTCCGAGTAGTAGTGACTACAGCAACACAGTCGGTGACTCCAGTCCTCGGTCGGGAGAAGTGACTCCCCGCCAGGAACTGGCCCCTGGATCCTGGCCGGCGGATTCGCCCGCCAAGGGGAAGAGCGTAACGATATCTAGTCAGATTGTGTCCCACTATCAGGAGGCGAACACCAAGGATTCATCTGTTCGCGGTCGGAGTGGGTCAGACGTGAGTGGGTCAGACATGAGTGGAGGTGACAGTTCTCAGAGGACCCAGAGTCCCGAGGTGACCTCGTCGATCTGCACCACCACCAGCATGGACACCGAGGTCCTCCTCAAGGACACGGAGACATTGATGGTGGCCATGGAGGCCAGAATGGCAGAACAGTCCTCTGGGAAGAGTAGAGCTGTGAACGGTTTCAGACAAAACAATGTCACAGACGACTCTGACTCCGATAGCATGATAGTTCTTGTGAATGGTGATGATAAATTTGTCAAGCCATCTACCTATGATAGTCCAAGAGAAAAACTGGCAAAGAGGGCGATTTCAAAAAGTGTTTTAACTTCAACTCCTAAGAAACCTCCACTGAGCAAGACGAAATCAGTGAGCAGCAGGGAGCATACTAAGTTGAACAGTCGGAGTTACAGTTTAGACCATTCTGATGTCACTAAGAGCCGTAGTTACAGTCTGGATAACTCAACCGTGTCCGACATTTACAGTGAATCTTCAGATTTAGGAGACTCAGAAGGTTATGATGTGAGTTCTGATAGGTCTGGAGGTCCTTCAGGCAAGAAAGAAGCAACAAAGAAGGGAGTTATTAAGAACACCAAGCCAAACCGAGCGTTTGCTCTCAGACGAGCTAAAGCCGACGGGCCTGAGGACACTCCACGGACTTCTAGGAGCATCAGTTCCACGGAGAGCACGCCTCGTGGGACGTCTAGCCGAACTCCGAACTCTTGCCGAGCTGCCACAGCCTCCAGCGCTGCTCGGTCCACGGCCCGGTCCAAGTCCGGACTGTCCGGGAGATACGACTCTGGTCGGAGCGAGGTCAGCCTCGGAGCCGAGATCGTCAAGAAAAGCCGGGAGAACCTGAAGTCCTCCACCCCGAACTTCAACAGGAATGATGGCGGCAGACACAGTCTCAGGTCCGGCTACCAGACCAACTCTCAAAAAACTCTCTCCGTCTTCAATCCAGAAGCCGCTAGGAAGAGCGAATTGAAGAACCTGAAGTCTCAGTTGAAGAAGAATGCCTCTGGTAAACCTGGGTCCAAAGGGGCACTCTCGGTGACTGGCCACAGTGCTAGGAGTCAGTCGCAGCCCGGGAGTCGGTCAAACTCCCCAAGAGCTGCAGAACGTATGGCCTGGAAGAGGAGGAAGGAGTACGACCCTCGTAAAGCTGTGGCCGATGCCAAAGCTAAAGCGAAGGATATCACCAGACACAAGCCTCTGTCCGTGAGCCAGACATCACTGACCTTGACCAAACAAAGGATGATTCGATCGGCATCTTTCACAAACTCTGCAGAACTGTCGATTCGAAGCAGTGACTCTTATAGGAATGGTTCCATTTCCAGTACGGAAGATCTCAGTTTGAACACAAGTGAGGCTGCGGACAGTTTTGACGAACGTGGCCTTCGACGGGCTTTCATTCCCTTGTCAGGTCCTCTACGATCTGATCGATCTTCTCACAGCGCTGACGAGGATGAATCCAATCTTTCTCTCCAGTCATCTCAGGTTTGTCTCCCTTTGATTCACAACAAATGTAGTGGCGCGAACTAATCCATTGGAATGTCTTGATACAAAAGTATTTCATCAATATGACATCGAAATGGGAATACCATCAAGAGTTCTATATTTCATTTGAAAGTTCAATCTTCCATTTTTGTGCATTACATGTTGTATCAAGACCTTTGGATCGTTTCACATCACGTGCATTATAGAAATAGTTCGATGTGGTGTTGTTATCGTATTGTTATGTTGTTGTCGCCACACAGTCCTAGATTCTCACAGTTAGATTTTACTGTTTGCATCTTGATTGCCTCAATGCACACTTTATTACACTAGTTTCTAGCACCTGCTGTGCACAATAGAGCACCGTTTTCACACTAATACTACTACACGTATACAACTACAGCTACATCGTCTCAGGAATAGCGTCTATCTCGGTATCCATCAAAAGTAAGAGCAGTTGACATTTGTCGCAGCAATAACATTTGTATCGTAAGATTTGAAAATCGCATCTATGTATAATTATACTCATACATTAAAAATATATATACATGTAGTTCAATATAATATTTTAACTCTAGCTTGGCATGCACATATATGTCAGTAATAATACTATTCTGAATATTAGTGAATATATATTTAAATTCGATATATTATATTCTATGATGTCATAATAATAATAATTTTATGTGCATGTACAAATTATGATTACCCGGATATAGGGAAAAAATAATTCAACGAGGAATGATTTATTCATTCCTACATGTTTAAAGCTGTAGGAATACCAATTGTAAAATTTCAATTGTAAAATTTATCATCACTGTTTATGATTTTCGTAATCATTTGCACTTACATGTGTTTTTTCTGATTTCCACGATTGACGTGCTGTCACTGTTTCTTCTTGAGTTGCCTCTAGTGTTGTGTGTCCGTGTTGTTATAGGAGCTAAGTCGCAGCATGATCAGAAGCACAGTGTACAAATCTGCCTTTACACCACCTCTACCAAAGCCCAACAAGTCACCATTGCAGACGATTTCCCCCCTTCCTAGCACCTCCCTGTTACCACGGCGACGCACACTCGAATCCATAGAGTATGACGACAATCAGGGCTTGTCTGGTGGCGGAAGTCCACAGGTTTGTGTTCTTCAGTCAGTGCCTGGTGGTGTGGAATCTGGAGATCTGTGTGGGCATGTTCTTCAGTGCCTGGTGGTGTGTAGCCTGGAGATCTGTGCATGTAGATGTGTGTTCTTCAGTGCCTGGTGGTATGTAACTTTGAGATGTGTGCATGTAGATGTGTGTTCTTCAGTGCCTGGTTGTGTGTAACTTTGAGATGTGTGCATGTAGATGTGTGTTCTTCAGTGCCTGGTTGTGTGTAACTTTGAGATGCGTGCATGTAGATGTGTGTTCTTCAGTGCCTGGTCGTGTGTAACTTTGAGATCTGTGTATGTAGATGTGTGTTCTTCAGTGCCTGGTGGTGTGTAACTTTGAGGTGTGTGTATGTAGATGTGTGTTCTTCAGTGCCTGGTTGTGTGTAACTTTGAGGTGTGCATGTAGATGTGTGTTCTTCAGTGCATGGTGGTGTGTAACTTTAAGATGTGTGCATGTAGATGTGTGTTCTTCAGTGGCTGATGGTGTGTAACCTGGGGATGTGTGTGTATGTGTGTCTGTCTGTGTGTGCATGTTTGAGGTGTCTCTTAGTGTGTATGTGTATGTGTGTGTATGTGTGTGTATGCATGTGTGTGTCTGCATGTGTGTGTATGCATGTGTGTGTATGTATGTGTGTGTGTCTGTATGGGTATGAGGTCTGTATAGTGAGGTAGTATGTGAGTGTCATCTACTTGATTCGCTAACCAACTAGTTATAGTATACATGTACCTAATAATTACCATCATTGATTAGTTATTACCACCAGATTCTCTCAGACTTAATGCAACACACCTGGGAAGCCCTACAGGTGTTGCAGGTTACTGTTTGCCATAAAACGTCCTCAACAAGATATTGGTGACATAAAGCAGCTCTGAACCCCAAATAAAGCAAAACCGACCATTATTCTGTCACAGCTGTAAGCTCATCTGGTTTAATGGAGGTCAATGTCACAATATCCTTAAGTGTCCAGATGAATATACAAAGAACCATTGGCTTATTGTGTCAGCCGTTTTGAATATATCAGAAATGTGATAGGGGTAAATATGTATGATATACCAGTCAAGACTTCCTGCCCTGAAATTCTGAGGCATTGGGTCCAGTTTGACCTCTGGGACTGTAAATAGCTGGCCGCAATGGATCCAGTACAGATTTTTCATTGAAAGTAGGACTTCCCATCTATTCCTGAACTAGATCTAGTGTTTAGTGTTAGTACACCAATGGGTGGTATATGGATAATGGATAAAGTAAAAAAAATTATAAGATGGTACAGTTAAATTTAAATCATTGTGAACATTGCATGCCTTGTCATCTCGTAGCAATCATTTCTGAACACACAGCAATGACAACCAGGTATTAAATGTTCTTTTCTAAAGGACAGTCATGGCTAGTTTGATTGCAGGTCACAGCCTCACCACAAAAAATATATAAATATAAATATATGTTGTTTGGTATATGTGTGTATGGGTTAAATGTGATGTGATGTTTTTCCTGTTCATGCATGACCGACCCAGCGTGAAATTGATGCAACCATCATCTGACATCTGACATGTTTGTAATACTGTTATCCATCAAACACTCCCCTGTCAATTTATAGCAAACGTAAACCCTTTGATCTATATATGCATAATATACTTTTATTTTATCTCTCATTAAATTTAGTATTTAAGATTATTTGAATTAATTATGAAATTGTAGTACTCTAGGAATTCATTAGATTTATTTAGGCTTTGCAATTATTATTCGTGAATGAGTTTATTTATTCAAAGTCAAAGGCCCACAGGTACATATAATACATATAACAAAATACAAAATATGCAATTATTATTCATATACATGTTAAATGAAATATATGAGAATGTATTTATTACACGTTTTTATAACACATGACAATAGATGGAATGTGATAAAACCATTTTGACAACAGATTATTGACAACATTTAAATTTTATTTTAATTTATTGATCCCGTTTTAAAATATATTTTCATGTTGTTTTTGTTATAACACGACAAATCTTTAAATCTCTTGTCAAGTTTGGCATTTCGTTCTTTGAATTTATTTTAAATAATTTGTTTTTCAGTCGTACGATACGCTTCTTGTCACCTCTATATACCAGCTGTCACTCAAGCTGAAGACTGCCAATGATAGGACTCTAGGAAAACTCAGGTACGTAGCTCACAATGTCATTGAGAAATCTGTAATAGAACCGCTAGTATTATTGTATGTCATGAGTCATCATTTGTAACCCACTGGAAAGTATTCCATTATGAAATGCAGTACCCGTGGGGCACTTCATGATCTTAGTGACGTATTCGTCGCTCTCTGTCTTAGAAATGTTACACACGATGGTCATTAGGCTTATTTTGTATCATGTGCTATATGTAGGCCTCGGTTGCATCATGTACCATACGAAGGACTTCTATGGTGCATCATGTGGATATAGGCCTCTTGCACCATGCATCACAGGAAGATTCTCATATGGTATCATATTACCGTAGTTACCCTAATAATTCGAACCTTCTAAAAGATTTTTGGACCATTATCCATACAAATATGAACATGACCAATTTTTTTGTAATTGTAATTTTATAAATATTCGAACACAATATATATATATATATATATATATATATTATATAAATTAAATTAAATTAAATTTATATCCTTCATTTGTTTACCATTTCATTTAGAACCATGTTTTGTACTTTAATTTGGTTGTCCCTATTTGTACAAAGACCAATCATTTTCAATTTTTGTATTTTTCTAATAATTTGAACAGCTACAAATTTTATTATTTTCTCCTGTTTGAATTATTAGGGTAATTATGGTAGCCCCCCCTCTCTCCAATGAAAACTGACATCAGAGGTTGTAAAACATTCATATAACTATACATAAAATCTGCAGCAATAGAATGAGACTGTAAATGTCATTTCTGCAGCTTTGTGAAAAGGGTCCCTCTGTGACATTAAGCACCAACTATTACTTACTAATACTATATGCGCATATACAATGAACTATTGTCTATTTTTATCATTTGATTACAGAGAAAATAATCGAGTCAGTGGTACCCCATCTCCTATTGACGACTTCCTGAACCATAGTGCGAAGAGCGAAATCCCTGCATGGAAATCAGCCAATCAGGAGTTGGCGGGCATTCTGAAAAATCTACGCAAAATAGAGCATCATCAACACAGTAAGTAGTTAGAAACAGCAAATAGTCAGCTGAATGAATAGGAATGTTGATTGGGGGTTAAATTTTGTTTATATCCACTTCCAAGATTATATTGCTCATATCACACCATGTCAGTATATATCGCAGGAGGAAAACTGCAACATCTGTAGCTGAAGTATACCTGTAACCATAGGATTTACAATCAGAAATATTGAGTTAGATCCTGACTTCTGTCAAGATATTTTATAATATGGAAGTAATGGTTGTTTGAAAGGTACAAATCGAAAACACTACAACAGCTCACCATTACTGAAAAAGAATGGAGCGATACCTCTGCATACTATATGTGCAGATACAATGGATACAATTATTCTTAAAATAATGGAGCTATTTTCAATGGAAACAAAAAGAACAACTGTATTTTTAAGGCATCCAATCACAGGTTTGTTTACATATTTCATGGTCAAACATATTTTGTAGGCATCCAATCAAAGGCTTGTTTACATATTTCATGGTCAAACATATTTTTAGGCATCCAATCACAGGTTTGTTTACATATTTCATGGTTAAACGTATTTTTACATGCAAGTATGTACATTTGATGTGTCTACACAAGTATATTGGGTAACCAGCTACATTTTCTGCATATCCCACTGGTTTCCAATATTTTCATATTTTAGTATTTTTTAATATGTACTGGTATGTTACGTAGCTATAATGGTACCAGTGGTTGTGAATGGGTATTTTGACTGTGTACAATGATTAGAGATCCCCTTAGTCTATTAGACTAGGAAATTGAGATATTACAGTACATTATTTGGATTTTACCGGAAATGTAAACTACAATAGAATTTTATCTATCGTACAGCTGGGGGAAAAAAAGATATTTGGAAGTACAAAAGCAATTATATGTAACTATATTTTCACACACATAACAGTATGCTAAGAGCATGTACTTTGCATTTTAAACTCCAATTCGGTCCAAAACGACAACTTAATCTGTGATTGTATGCTATTAATACTTGTCCATAGATAGTAATTGAAATGGTGAACAGTATTGGGATTGCGACGACAGTGGCGAATAAAGACATTATATCAATGTCCATCACTTTTGGTATTCTTTATCGTGGCTTTAATAACAAATTATGTATATTTTACAGTGATCGAGCGAGCGCTGTTCCCGGATGAAGATTCCCCAACAGAAGTCTCCGGACTCTCTCCAAGGGAGAAACAAAAGTACTTCCAGGAAATCGAGAGAATCCGTAGCGAACTCGAGGGATTCCATTTCATAGACAAACCCGAGTGCGAGGACCGCTGGAAGAAGCGGGAAGAAGTGGAAGAAACGTCACCAGATATGGATGAAATTGGAGAGGAGGAATTTTATTAAATTTATTATTTAGACATCCATGAAACTGTCTTGAAAATTATTCCTTTTTTTTTTTATTGAAGAGTAAACGTTATGATCTCATTAAGTCTTGTACATAACCTATAACACAGTCAGGTAGTATTTCTCACCTATGTTAGAAGCTTCCAATACCATGACTAGTTTGGATGGAAGCTTTTTTCTATCATATTCTTATGTGCCAAAGATTGATTTTATGATATTTAATAGAATTTTTATCAGTAAATGAATAAATGGCAATGCGGATTAAATAATAAAATGAGTGAGTTGTTAAAAAGTATGTCTAAATATATATTGTGTGTCCAGCATTCTGAAATCCTTTCACCTGTTAACATGATGCTCCAATGGCTAACATCCAGAAGCTGTGCATTGAGAAGACGGAATGTAATCCGTGTAACAAGAGGGCAGCATGTGTTAACTTAAAGGAAGTCCATGAATCCGTGTGTTAGGCAGTGTGCTCGGGGAAGTCAAAAAGATGGAATGATCTGCCCTACCGGGCAGGGGCGGGTAACTCCTAATGGTGTAACTCCTAACCTGCTAGGAATTTGGTAAATGTTTTACCAAGATCGTAGTGACTCTCTGTGTTGAATATATTTGGCTATTTAGGGCAAAACGATGTTCTACCAATGTTTATTGTCGTAAGTATCTCAGAAATAGAACATAAATGGAGAAGAATGTTCTCCTTTTCCTCGTGCCATTTTCATAATCTATGATCTACACTATTCTCTAAACAGACCTACTAGATGGGGAAAATAGAACCATCCTAGCTCCATTTTTCATTGTATGTAGTAACATTGGTCCCCCAAAAATGCCAGGTGCCATTTATCAGTAGGGAGTAAAGTGATCACACGTCTCCCTATATCTTGGAATCTAATGATTTCATTGGTTGGACAATACATGTCTACCTATCCAATGAGTCTGGATGTTGAATCTGGCACCAGTGGTTGTATTAGTCGATGTATTTGCAGTTTGTCTATTTGGACGATCAATATGTTTGAAATACAATTGGAAGTTTATATATTGACATGGTAAAATACATATAACTAATTAATAATGTCACTTCAATTTTGTTACCATAAAGTTATATTGAGGAAGGTATTATTAAATAGAAGGGCAATAACTCTGTCAGTTAGTTATTTTTATGTATGGCATGTCACTATCAAAATCACATCTAAAAAATTACGTTGGACCCTTAAATAAACTTTTAAAGCTAGAATATTGTAATCATTAAAATGTTAAGGTTTTGCCTGATATACATATATTTTACTATCATGGTACACAACATACTTGATATATGTTAATGGATTCTCTTCCTATGCTAGTACCATGTTCACAGATTATAAAAGGTACCATGTTCTAATCAAGTCTTTCAGTGTAGCGCTCCCTGATTAATTATCTGTTGTGTTGTCATAGTGATGGTGGAATGTTGAACAGTGTAGCCAATAGCTTTCATCGACATTGTTATGCATAGTGGTATCTGTGGCATCTATAACCATGGTAACTAGGGTTTCGTTTACATGTACAATTTGTAATGTTGTAAACAATCCATGTAACGAGGAAAGTCCAGCAATTTTGTTACATTATGTAATTTGCAGCAGAGTTTGTTACCGTATTTATAATCGAGTTAATCGAGTTGCTATCCAATGGTGCTGTGTTTTAGGGGGAAATATTAACTCATGTAAAGACATGCTTAATTTGCCATTTCCCAGTGCAATGTATGGCCAATATCTAAACTACTTGGTCACACCATGTTTCTGTGATAAATTGTATGCAAATCACCAATGTTATATCAGTTGAATCAGTTGTCAAGCATTTGTGCCCTTCAGGCTAGAATAAATTGCATATATAAACTGAAAACTATAAAATTGAGAAATATAGTAAAAATAGTATTTAGGATAATCCTGGTCGTTCAGAAACATATTTATGAAATGAATCTGAAATTATTAAGAATTCATGTATATACTAGTATCTGACAAATGCACAAATTCTTGATATACTATATTTCAAGCGAGAAAATACTTTTGCCTAAATATTATTACTATTCTCATGTTTTCATTATTTTTCTGCATACAGATTTGATCTGAAAATGTTTTGCGACATTTGTCAACTATCTTTCCTGCAAGAATCTTCATCTATGAAGGTTCAACAGCTGGGAAAGAGAAGACAAATTCATTTTTCGTTTATCTTTCGTTACCAATTTATGCATCCACAGATCAAAACTATGTGAATTTGTTGAATACGATTGTTTTAACCGAATATGGTTAATATATTGATGTGTATGTTCAGTGTAATGCAGGTATGTTCATCCAATGTAGCCAGGCCGTGCAGTCCCCAGTGAAATGCTTTCTTCATTCCAAATTGATTTTCGTTTTAGCTCAAAGCTCATAAAAATGTACGTGATCTTTTAAAAAGTCTGTGCGGTTTTGTGTTCGATGTAATTCACATGTAATTCACATGCCTTCATTTATATCTATACAATGCATTTGTACTTAGGAAACGCCAGGCGAACAAGTTTAAATTATTATTACAAGCCTTTAAACTCAAATTTGTCTTTGTTTTTAATTCTTGGTGAACAAGTTGAAATGGGTCACATGATCTTTTTTATTTATTTTTTTTTTTTGATTGGGGTTTAGAGCCAATTTCAAGATTCTTTCACTTATGTCACAGCTTGTCAGTTTAGGGCAGGAGGAAACCCACATCTGTAGCGCTGAATGTTGCAGTAAACCTGCGAGCATCAGCTGGTACTGACAAGACTAAGGATGATAACTGCAGTATTAAGCTGTGTAAATTGTTTGTCAGTGTAGTAAATGGACACTGTAACTAAGGACAAGACATTCTTGCAAGAAGAAATATGTAAATCACACAGATTCCACTGCAATAGAAGAAAGGATACACCAAAATATATGTGGGTTACTAACTTATTGCAACACATTGTATTTGAGAACTCACTGGTGTTATGGGCACACTGAACCTTGAAAACATTGGACTCGTTCTATCAGAAATTATATATATGTATATAAAAGGAAAATTACCATGGATAAGATTTAGAGAATAACTCACGAGATACGAGTGATTACGGAAAATATGTCCGAGTGTAATCAATGTTCACAGTTCCGAGCTTCAGCGGAACATATTTTCCATAATCACTTGTATCTCGTGGGTTATAATAATTATTCAACATAATCATTTTATTGGAATAAAACATGGAAAACGACTGCAAAACGTCTTGAAATAAAGACGATCCCAGTCCGCTGTTGAGCATTCGTCCGCCTAGTTAGTCATTGTCTGGCTATGTCACAATCATTGAATATCACTTTTTACAAAATCAACTCGTTCTGGTATAATCATGGTCATGTTGGAATGCTTCATCTACTCACTGGGTACAACTTGACCAATACATTAAGACTTTATGTACGATCACTTCGTGGTTTCATAACGATCAAGTGGAACTCTGGACTCATGGTAAACATGGTTGAATTGAATATCAAGAGGTCACAATTTGTACTTGAGTGAAGAGAACAGATAGTATAAAATCGGTTACCATACATTGTTGCATATAGTTATGGCTGTAACATTGATCAACAATTCACCCACATGGAAACCTGGGACTTTCAAGACTCGATCCATAGCTTCCAAAACAACATGTTGATTAACATAGCTTCCAAAACAACACCTGTTGATAAACAAGCAATCCATCTCCTAGTTGACTGGCATTAATTAATGAAAGAGATTATTTTTGATTCTGATATTGTTTATTATCCAATATCATTCATCATGTTCATGATAGGATATATATAGTCATATATTGGAGGGAATACTTGTTGTGTATAGGTATAGATATTTATATACAAAAATAATACATATAATCGGATATTTGTTACATTCATTACACATTAATTTAACCCATCATTCTGCTGGAGGCAAGCAAAGATGCCCTATTGAACAATGATATAGAATATATTACATCAGGGAGAGGCTTCCAGGAAGGCATGCAGTTTCTAACTTGATCAGCAAATATCAACTAGTGCTGGATATCAGTAAAAAGAAATAATGCTTTCTTCATTCCAAATTGATTATCTTTTGAGCTTAAAGCTCATAAAAATTTACATGATCTTTTAAATATAATACATATGTAAAAATAATACATATAATCCGATATCTGTTACATTCACTACACATTTTAGAGTACAGTATGCTACATCAAGGAGAGGCTTTCAAGAAGGCATGCAGTTTCTAAATTGTTCAGCAAATAACTAGTGCCAGATATCGGTAAAAAAAAGGATATCGTTCTCGAAGCTCTCATATCTACTACAAGACCATAAACACTCTCTATATCTTGCATACTCAACAAAATGAATTAAGGGCCAGCAGATATTTTGTGGGAAAGCTTTCTACCAAATTTTAGAACTCGAATTGAGGAACCTGGTGCCATTCTTCTTCATACATATGTCTACAGATTCTTGAAGAGTGCCTGGAACCTGTAGACGTTTGGAAATACTTCCTTGTTAAAATTAAATAAAGCTATATGAATGTATCCAAAAAGGCTACCTACTGGCCCTTAATTAATTTTGTGGAGTATACATGACGAACGATAAATTGATAATTTAGATTTATCGATTGTAATCGATTATTGGTGAACATGTAGTTACACTACACAGCTAGTGTATCCAAAATGCATGATCAACAATTGAAGGTCTTAACCATCATCAGTCAGTTACATTGCCAGTATTCTCCACGAACGCAGGATTGATGCTTGATGTTTAGACCATCAAGAATATAATTCTTGCAGAAATATAACATTGTCTGAAACTAGTGCACAAAGATGTGGCAGAGTTTCAGTTTATTTCATGTCTTTAGATTCAGTGGATAGTCTATAGACATGAAATGAACTTTTATAAATATAATTTCAAGAATGTATGCATATTTCCAATTTCAATTCAACAGAGTTAGCAATGGACAATCTTATAACGTGTCAATCAATCCGTGTCAATCAAATGATTCAATGATTAATCGCTCCAGCACTAATATCAAACCAGCATTCATTTATATACAGTTCAAAACATTTACATCAAGACAACTTATTGACCACACAGTTGTCGCAATCACAGCACTATTGATTCTATGAAAACATAAGAAAACTTTGAAAAAGGTCTAGCTAGCATATAGATCTACAGGGTTTTGAAGTGTTGACCGATATTAAATGTCTATACAAATTTGAATTGTTGGTAGACATTGACAAGATAATATTTTTCTCAAATATTCATATTATCTTGCATACATATTATTTATAACAAAACATTCACATATTTGTACTTCTATCATAATCAATAAATGCAATTCTTACGTAGAATGCTCAGTTGATATGTTATGGATACTGCACTTAACACTTGCCCTGTTTAAAACATATACATGACAGAGAGAACACGTGAGTGACTGGATTTGTTGTTTTCAATTGTGTATCAGTGACATCGAGTGAGGTTAACGTCACTGTGGGAATCTTTCACCCATTTGCCACGACTCAGTGACATTGCACCGGTCTGCTGTTGATAGTGGGAGGAGAAACCACAATAACCTAGGTGTTACAGTAAGACAGATGAGCCAGGGCTGATGTATATCCAAGATTGTAACAACACTGAGTATTATCAGGAATGGTGAAGGTGTTTTTTCCCCTAATACAATTATAAATTTATTTATTTTTATTATTGGGGTTTAGAGTCGCTTTCAAGATTCTTTCACTTATATCACGACTTGTCAGTTTAGGGCAGGAGGAAACCCGCAACATCCGTAGCACCTGCAAGCAACGTTCAACGTCCAACGCTCTACCACTGCGCTACCACCCGCTCCACACAATTAGAACTATAATAACATCAAGATTAAATTCCAAGTCAGTTAATATTGTGCACTGATTACAGTTGGTTGGTGGAAACGATTCTGGAACAATCGGCGCAAAGTGATTGGTCGATTCAGGAACAGTTCAAGCAGATTGGTTTCTCCACACTGTCAGCATAGCTGAAGAAAAGTGAGATTCCAACTTTAATGACATAGATACATGTAAGTGAATTCTGGCAACATCATTATAGAATACCATGCATAACAGTGACAGACTATCATTTCAATTGACCGAGCGACATCCGCAGATATGTGCTCGGACTTAAGTGGAAGGTTTCAATTGCGATGGAAATGGGCGAAGATGTCTTGAAATATGCTATCAAATTTTACAAATAGTCTTGAAATATGCTACCAACTTTTACAAATATATGCAAACTTATTATTTAATTATTATACATAGAATCGATAATCCAAGTGAAATATGATTAAAAATTACGTGGAATTCTATTTCTTAAATTTCAAATTAACAGCAATTTGAATGGTAGGGGCATCTCATGACGGTATTGCCATAATGAAAACTTACTTCAAGACTGAGCAGACTACTTATTTCAAGACTGTACAGACTACCTCAAGACTATACAGACTACTTCAAGACTGTACAGACTGCTTATTTCAAGACTGTACAGACTACTTCAAGACTGTACAGACTGCTTATTTCAAGACCGTACAGACTACTTATTTCAAGACTGGGCAGACTACTTCAAGACTGTAGACTTACTTCAAGACTGTAGACTACTTACTTCAAGACCTACAGACTACTTACTTCAAGACTGTAAATCAGGAAATTAATGCGTCCCTAATTTAATGCGACCTCAAGAATTTAGACATAAATGCGACAACAATTAA